>CAIGRB010016787.1:11378-36531 GCA_903798255.1 Fraxinus quadrangulata | reverse complement strand
GAAAAAGAAATCGGATTGGATCAGAACGAATTGTCATCAGGTACTATCTTTCCATAAAATTATTGGTTCTGATCCTTTATTTTTATTTTTAATTTGGTGAATAACGCGAAAACTTGAACTACATACATACATATTTTTTTTTAAAAAAGGTAAAGTCAATAGACATATAAAAACTGATGCTATTGCGGCTACACCTCCCAATTTGTCAGGTATGTCAAAAATAAGTTGCACAACTTTTTATTTGTCACTTTCACACCTTATATTTTAAACAATAAAATTCTCAATTAGTATAAATACATTATAATTTATATAAATTATGATTTCATTGAGAGATTATAAAAAAAATAAAAATAAAAATTGGCCGAATCATTTTTTTTGTTATGTTGATAGAATAGAGAATTGGATCAGATTCATTTCGTTCTCAAATCTAAGATTTAGAATTGAACTGATTTCAATTAGAACTGGACTAAACTGACTAATTCGATCAAGTTCTGGTTCAGATTAGGTGGTTTCAGATAAAACTGTCCACACCTACTAGTTTCTATTAAGAATAAATTTGAAATTAGTTTTTGTTAATTTTTTTCATGAGACCATTCAATTTATGGTATGTAACGCATACAAAAAATAAAGAAATAGATAGAAATGACTAATTTTTGTTGTCTGCAATTTATAAGCTCCCATTTATCTCTCTTTAAAATAAGGAAAATGCTACATTAACAGATTGTTTGATAGAAGAGTGTGTGGCATTTTGTGATTGGAAGAAAAATGTAACTGCATTTTAAACAGTCCAATAATAGAACGTCACGTAGTATTATGTCAACATTTGTGTCAACCATTATGTCACTATAGCATATTCTTAAAATAAAACTTTATTAACTTTTATGCTCATTTTCAATCACATATTTACACAATAAAATATTTTACACCTAAATCTAAAATATTTTCTTACTTTTTAACCACACATTTACCAAAAATAAAAAAATTAAAAAAACTCATTATTTAAAACTCCATTTTTTTTCAAACATCAAACGGTGGCTAAATTGAATATTAATAAGAAAGGAATCCACATTGAAATTTATCAACTCTGTTATCTAATTCTATCGTGTCAACGGTATTCTTGCCCTATTTGACAATACTTTTTTACATTACAAAAATTGGTCAAACTTGTTTTTAACCACACATATAATTGAATTCACCGCTTTTTTAATTATTCTTTTAACTAAAAATTTCGTAAAATTCATCGACTTATAATTTCAAAAAACTTTGTCAAACGGAGAATATTGTCGCGTTGCCAAATTATGACAACTAAAATATATAAAACATCTAGTAACAATTTATTTTTGTATAATTTCGATTCATTTTGGATTTAATCCATAGTGAAATTTTTACATGATTGCCAAAAAAACATTACACATGCATTGAAATGGCACAACAGCAAAACCAATTATATTAATAGTCTTACCCATAAATGAACAAATCGGTAGGGTGATATCTCTTCAACGGCGGGGCCAATCTCTGTTGTCGATAATAATTGAACAGTATTAAATTATAAATTATAATTTATTAATCTATTTTGTATGATCTTATCTAGTCACATATGAGATGCAATCTATACCACTGCTAATGTGGATTTATCTTCTGTAGGATAGGGTCATGGTCTATAGTAAATTTTGTAACATGATCTAGAAATAAGCAAGTTGGATAGGGTCATAACTCGTCAAGGATGGACCAATCTTTGTGCTTCGAATTGAACATAATCTAATCTACTGTACAGAAAAAAATGGAGGTAGGGTCACACCTCTTCAATGGTCGGGCCCAATCTTTGTTGACGATAACTAAACAGTATTAAGTAAAAAATTTATAACTTATTCATCTACTGTATCTAGTTAAGTATACGGTACAATATTTGCAGTCATTTTTGATATGTTATATTGAACAGTGAACACAATTTAATCAAATGTACCGATAAAGAAATGGGATTAGTGATGGCAAAAAAACCCGTCCCGGTGGGGGCCCGCCTCGACGGGTTGGAGGGGCGGGGCGGGGGTTGTTGCCCTGTCTCGGGTCTCGAGGGCTGGTTCGAGGTGGGCCCCCTGAAGAATAAAAAAAAATTAATTAACTATAAATGAAATTTAGTTACAATGTAATTTTGGACATTGTTTATTTCGAGTGCTTACTTTGGATATTGATGTAGTTAGTTTGAGTATTATTTGCTTTGGATTTTAAAATTTTGAATTTATATTTTAACTGAAAATTTTGAAAAAATAGGGGGAGGCGGGAGTGCCCAGCCCCAAACCCGCCCCACTGCCATCTCTAAATGGGATTGGGTCATAATTCATCAATGGGGGCCCTAATCTCTGTTGTCAATAATTGAATAGTATTATGATTTTGGGAGAAAATATATTTTGGAATAGTAATTTTTTAGAGAATGTGTAGTTAAAAAATAAAGAAAAATTTTGGATTTACATGTAAAATTATTTTATAGAAAAATGTGTAGCTGAAAATGAATTTTGGTGTAAAATGGTGCAATGGGTTGGAGATGAAATTTGGTGCAACGAGGATGGGTTGGAGATGCCCTTACATATCTAACTTTACTTTCCCAACATTTGCTAGTTCTCGAAAATTTGTGAGAAATGTTTTCACATGAACCGGCGTTTTGAACACCCAGTCTTTGAACTCTCATGTCTCAAGCTGAGGATGACAGGGCCATAAGAATGAATAATAAAAAGGAGGGACAAACAAGTTGAATTTGAAGAGAAATGGACATTTTTATTACTAAATCCCATTAATCTCCTTGGTTTTATTAATGTTTTCAGCATATAAACATCATATTAACATTATCATCAGCCATCCCCATTGTCTAAAGCTTTGATAGTATATATTCTATCAAATATCTCTATGATAAACAGTAATCTTAACTTAAAATCCAAGAGAAACCATTTAATTGTATGGGATCAAGACCACTTTAACTATACGTAAATTCAGTAAATCCAGGTTTCGGCAGACGGCTTCAGGGGCTTTTGGCTCACATCATGGTGCAGTTTGAGGAGTTTTCATCGCTGAACATTGAGTACTCTTCAATGCGTTCACCAGGAGGAGGGTTCGGGTAAGAAGGGTAGGCTGGCATGTAATTGACAGCAGGTGCAGGCCGAGCATACATCATAGGTTGAAACCTTTCGTTACCATTGGCAGGTTGTTGGTTCATCATCATCGCCGCCAACTGTTGTTGGTAGTGGTTGTTTGCGGCCATTTGCTCGGGGGCAACACCTTGGAAATTGACAGCACCACCACCATTCATGGTCGGAGCAGGTATGCCTCGGACGGCTGCAGGGTTACCCATCTGGCCCATCGGCATTTGACCCATCTGGCCAATTTGACTCATCGGCATCTGACCTATCTGGCCCATTTGACCCATCTGGCCCATGGGGGCAGTCCTCATAGCCATCGTGTTTGGCATCATAGCCATCATGTTTGGCATGCCTTGAGGCCCATCACTCATTCCACCCCCATGCTTGGCCCCATTAGCATTCATACTGTGACCATTAGCACCACCACCATTGTTACCATTCTTCATCTGCCCACCACCACTGCCCCGTGGCTGATCGCCACCATTCTTTCCACCCCCGTGATTTTGGTTACCGCCATTGTTGTCACTATTACCACCTCTATTGCCACCATTATTACCACCAACATTGACCATAACCGGCACATTTCCACCCCCACCAATTTTTCCATTTCCACCACCATTAGCGCCACCCTTCATCAGCAGAGGGTTCTGACTACCCATCATGTTAGGCAACGGTACACCCACAAGGCCATTGCCCAGCTTCGTCTTATTCAGAGGAATATCCTTGATTTCATCCTCAAACTCATCCTCATCATAATCCTCATCCTCATCCTCATCCTCATCATCGAATTCATCTAACTCGTCATCCGTCATGTCATCGTCCTCCAAACCATTGAATTTACCAGATTTCGGGTTTTGATCCTTGCCAACGACAGGCGTTTTCAAGTCCATAAACCGAGGGGGCATTTTCAGATCTTGAAACCCTTTTAAATGTTGAAGCTGTGGATTTTGACCTCCCAGTGGACCACCTTTGGGTTGGTTGTTGCCACCCTTTTGAACCTGAACCTGCTGCCCCTTGCTATTCCCACCTTTTCCATTGTCAATTTGCAGATTCTTGAATTGATTATTAAGCTGATTATTATTATTTGCCTTTGGTGCACCCCAAATTTCTGCATGTTTCCCATTCTTGGAAAGTTTCTTCATCAGCGTTTCAGGGTCAACATTTCCAGACACTGTAACCTTTCCCTGCTCTGAATCTATGGTTGTGGTGTAAACCCCTGTCGAAAAAATAAATAAATAAATTGCACAAAATTCAGTCAAATTCACAGAAACACAAGCTTATTACATACATATAAACATCAACTTATTCACACAAATTCATCTCCCTAGCCATTTCATTTCGGGTTATAAGAATGGTGTGTTCTGAGGTGTGAATTAACATATTACAATTATATATAAGACTGTAAAAGAAATGTCCAGAATTAATAATAAAAAAAATTAAAATTGAGATCTGAAATAAAACTATACCATCAATCTTCTGCAAGATTTTCTTCACTTCGTGCTTGCACCCTTCACAGTGTATATTGACTTTAAGAACACAAGTCTGCATAAACAAGCAAAGCCAGAGAAAAACACATGTTAGTTAAAGCTTGCAACTTTATTAAACAAAATCAGAAATTAAAAAACAAAGCCAAAAATACAAGGATAGAAACAGAAAATACAAGGATTCCTAAGAATAAATCTAACCAATTGGATTTTGACTGTAAAATGGCTGTTTCAGAGGAAGAAAAGAAAAGGTTAAAGAAAGAGACAAACAGCAAAGGGAAATGGCATTCAAAGAGTTTCAAACAAGCAAAGCCCGGTAAAGAAAAAATGAATAGAACACCCAACCCCACCCCACCTTTTGAAGAAACATAATTTTCATACATTGATATACAAATGAACAGAAGAACAAGTACCTGGATTTTCAAGAACTCTTCTTTACTCATTTTAACCAGTCACAAAGGAACAACCAGAAGCCAACAATAATGCAATGAGATAAGTAAAGGGATGTTTCTTAATTAGATCCGAGAGAAACACTGGGAGTTGAACAACATTAAAAACAGGAAAAATGGGTCTTTTTTCCCATTTTCTTTTCTATATCAGAGAACAAAATTAGAGAGAATTCAGGGGCGGTTGATGAAACAATACACAATGTGCAGTGAGTAAGTGACTCTTGTTTCCTCTATTTCAGAGAGAGAGAGAGAGAGAGAGAGAGAAGCTACTGCTCTAAACAAAGTGCAGACTGGCACACTTTCATTCTGGGTTTTTGAAGCATTATTTATGGGGTATCTTTTGCTTGCTACTGTTAAACTCAGCTTTTTTTTTTTTTTTTCCTTTTCTTTTTCGGCTGTGGGATTTTCATTTCTTGGCTTGGCTATATATAGATTTCTTGGCTAGGCTCACCTGGGGGCGAGGGGATTTGCAGTAGCCATGGTAAATTGAACAAATCTTTTCACTACATGAATTTTTATTACCGTCACATTTGATTAGTTCTTGCAAGATTTTTTCACTAAAATGGGTTGGTAACAATATTTTTTACTCATATAATGTTTTGGGTAAATATGACATACAGTCTTCTGCATTTTACTGCAATTAGGAAGCACGTTATCATATTACAATTACACGCTTTTCCTGTAACTAAATTCACCTCAAAAGTTTAAATTTCTTTCAACTACACCCCTATTGGACGTTTTTGCACAAGCAGATTTTGTTATCCCAAACTGGTTAGTAAAAAATGGTGGTAAATTCAGTATGATCCTTTTATCTCTCGGGGGCATACGTCATTATTGTATTTTTTTTCCCTCCAAGAAAAAGAGATTTATATGCACATTTCAAAGATTTTAAAAAGTCTAGCAATTTTTCTAATTTTCACAACAATTGAAATTCACACGTTCTAAATATTCGATAATTTTATTTTTAGTTTAGGTAAATGGAAGGAAACAAGGAAAAAAAAAGGAATTTCTATTTCGATTACAAGTATAACTTGTTGGGGACGGTATTTACCCTATTTTAAAAGTGAATTAGATCGAGAAAGGCTTAAGTAAAATAAAAGCTCCTATTGATCTTGTATTAACTATTTTGGTTAATGCCAGTTGCTTTTTATAATTCTTTTTGTGTTGTTTTTTACGTACTGAATTGTTGAATTATCTTATATTTGCTCGTATGAAATGGTAATTGTAAAAATGTATAAAACACGGATTTATAGGGATAATGATACCTGTAATCTCATAATCACATGTCTATTACATAACACTGACCAAGTTTCTATATAAGCACAAGTCGACCCCAATTAAATTTGTTTTTTATTGTTATGAAATTTAACTTTCTGTCAATAGAAAAAATATTAATCGTGTCATATAAAGAGAAACTAGCATAAGATATAATATAATCAATAAGACATTTCCTTCCGTGCAAGCTTTAATTCTTGAAAATTCTTTTACATGTTTTTCATTTTTAAAATTTGTGACATTAAAAGTAGTTTCCGAGAAATTGGGACGAACGGAAAAGGCTGGAGCTTAGACACAAATACCTATCAATTTGTCGTGTGCCGTCTGACATTTGACACAAAAAGAGTTAGAAACGCGACAAAAGAAAATCGTTTTAAGATAAAACGTTATGTGTAAGATAATCACGAATAATGATTATTTGTCGTAGTTCTTTGAAATCCTTGTGGACCCTACTCATTTGACTTCCTAATGCGATCAACTTGCACGTACTATATACCTACGAGCAAAATATAACTTTATAGAATGTACAAGTCAAAGAAACCAAATCAATTCTCTCCTTATACATTTATAGAAAAATTCGATTTGTACAAATTAAATTCCCTTCTTCAACTCGAGCAATCATATTGGTTCTTCGAGTGATTTTGTGACCAATAATATTTACTAAATTATAAAGAGTATTAACATGAATATTTCATGATGTGATGGTGAAAAAATGTTTCATGATGTAAGTGGCATTAGTAGGAGTGAGAAGTGGGACGAGCTGTTCGTTCCACTCGTGAGCCAGGCTTGCACTTGAGGCGAGCTGCGGGCTAGAGCCAAGCCGCAAAAATGGTTCACATGAATTAGATCGGGAGCAGCTCATGTTTATAACTCAAATATAAAAAAAATGATGAGCCACCAAGGGGTGAGCAAGCGAATTGGCTCGTCTGATGGACCGAGTAGAGTCCTTGATTAGTGAGTCGAGCAGCTCGACTTGGTCCATTTAACATCACTAGGCATTAGGCCTTCTTTAAGTACTAATTACTTTCATTAAAAGCAAAATAATTAGGTGAAAATAATCAATTATTAAAGAAAGAATTTGTTACTGCCTTATAATTTCCTTGCATTGTGTGCATAAATGCTCACGAGAAAATCCCTTAATGTTCTTTGTCTTATATTTCCTACCTTTTTTTCTGACTGTAACTGAAAATGCACGAGTTTTACACACTAAATTTGGACAGATTCTCTTAACGTTAAATTGAATATTATCAAACACGTGAGGAGATCTGACATGTTTAGTTGAATTTAAAAGTAACTTTGATTCTCCCAATGATAGACAAAACACAACTTACTTGTGAAGATCTGACATGTTTAGTTGAATTTAAAAGTAAGTTCTGACTTCACCTTAATTTGTCTATTTGTCCCTTAATTAGGTGTGTGATTAATTGTTGCAGCATTTTTTTTAATTGACAAAGAATTTCCTTAAACGTGATTAAATGCTCACGAGAATGTTGTTTTTCTTGCATTCAACTTTACACCTGTATTTGTTCTTTAGCACAACTGAAAATGCATGAATTTGTTCATCCTAAAAGAATTCATAGCATGTCGTTTTCGTAAACCTTCTCTCGATTCAAATTAAATAAGTTCAGGTGACGTATAGATAATAAATTTAACCTAATACGCGGAGTTTGACAACTAATTGTGCAATTCCTTTGTGTTTAATCACGTGTTAGTCTACAATTAGTATAGAGTATAGGCAACATGTGGAAGTAAAGTAACAACCTTTTGTAAAGAGTTATTTTTTCTAAGTTCGCAACCTTCTTTTGTATGATAATAGTGTTGTCTCGTTCTTAAAAGCCTAAACAGTGATGAAATCCTTGTGGGTTTGTCCTTGTGTGTTTTCTCTTAGTTTTAGTACTTTTTGAGGCATATATGCATGTTTCTAGATGAGCACTAGACAATACGTTTACAAGCTATATATATATATATATATAGTATGTTATGAATTGATCGCGAGATAATGAAATAATTAAGAACGTCAAACTTTATGTGAAAATCTAAGATGGGAAAAAACTACAAGAAAAAGAGAAGAATTTCACCATAATCAATTATAAATGTATTTATAATATCAAGATCTCTATACTTTCAATTGAAATCTAAGTTCTCTAACTCTTAATATGTTGTTGAATGTGTATATGGAGATACAATACGTGAAAACCCAAGATGGAAAAAAATAACAAGAAAAAGAGAAGAATTTCACTATAATCAATAATAAGTGTATTTACAATATCAAGATTTCTATACTTTCAATTGAAATCTAAGTTCTCTAACTCTTAAGATGTTGTTGAATGTGTATATGGAGATAAAACAATGTGGAATACATATAAGAGTCTCTTTTTGAAGTTCTAAATGAAGAAAAAAACATAAAATCAGGAAAAATCGGGAAAAACTCGTTAGGCCATCGAGCCAGCGCTCCAGCTCCTGGGACTTTTATTTGAACAGGGCCTGGCACTCCATGCCCGGTGCTGCGGCGCTGATCTTACTGTCTCCCTTTTCGACACAGTGCGGTTGTGCCCCTTTCGATAATTATGCATTCAAGGTATTTTTTTTGTCTCAAAGTCTTTTTTCAAACTAAGCTCCCAATATTTGAAATTTTTTGATCTTTATTAATTAGAACTCCAAAAAACCAAAACTCATTAAACTTTTTCTATTCAACCAAATATCAAATCACATGAAATTTAGGTCACACCATAACATAGCTCATGTTTGACTTTCATTTAAAATCCATTTTTCTTCAAAATCAATTTTAATCTTACATTTTATAGAACCTATAATTTTTAGAATAATGCCATTTAGTCTCAATGAAATTATAACCCAATATATGTGGTGTTGGGTGATATGCTAAATGAAAGGTGGAATTAGATTATTTATTTAATTTCACTTATCATTTAATGTTATATTAACGCGCTGAAGTTATAACCTTAATGGAGCTAAATAATGTTACTCTGATTTTTAACAATTTTTCAACTATACATTTTATTAACTTATCAAGATCTACTAAAAATTTGATTTCAGCAAAACCAAGTATGAACTTAATGTATTTTCTTTAATCTTATTCAGTATTACTCTATTCATCATATTAAACACACACGAAAAGTGTTTGTTCGGTCATGGACGTGTTTGTGTATTTTAGTTTGAATAAACTCTATTCTAAATTCCGGGTACATAAAATGGGCTGCTTTTGAATAGGAGTCTCTAAATTGGGTCTTGATTAGTTTAAAATTTTGCTAAACTTAATCTTAATTTTAGTATTAATTCCAAGAATTAATAAAGTAAATAAAAACAGTTGTGCCATATTTGGCTAAGCTTATAAGATGTTGAGTATTTAATTTAATCTCTAATTCCATTAATTGACCTGTTTTCGCCGTCTGAAATCGTTATAGTACACTTTAAGTATTTTTTTTACGGTGTTTATATTGTCATCACAATGTTGTGGTCCGCTACTGAATTGATATTGCTCTCTTATTTGGCATATTTTTGGTGCTTTTTACTCTATTTTCTTCCTCTTTGGTGCAGTCACGGAGTTACCCACACTGTAGTACACAATATGTTTTCTCCTTTTTTTGTTGATTGGTTATAGTTTTAAAATAATTGTGTTGTATTTATTAAAAAAATATTTTAATATATAGAAAGTGATGTAAATTGGTCAAATTCAACTAAAAAAATTCCCAACAAGGGTTTACACCGATTTGCATCAAAAAATATATCTAGAAATGTTTTAAAAAAATAATCATCACAAAAAGGGAAGAATGAGCCTTCCATTTCTACTTCAATTCTGTCTTCTTGATTTTAAAAATGAAGAAAAATACAAAGTGTAAAGGATAATATGGAACGGTCAAAAAATAAAGGAGTCAAGAAAACTGACGTTATTCAATTCTTGATTTTGTTGTAGAATTAATTTTACAAATGCTACAAGATGGTATTATAAGCACCTCAATTAATTGTATGAATCTTTAGATCTTTGATGTATGAATTATTGCATGTGTATCTTTAAATATGAGTTATACACTTTGTGGTTTACGGTTGATAGTGATGGAATGAATAAACATAAGAGTGAATCATATATATGATACTTATGTCATTTTACTAATGGTTATTTAAGAAAATAAGAAAATTTTGGTATGCCAAATACTTATTGTGGTGTTAATATAACTAACAATACTCGAGAAAGTCATGAAATTCAATTTTTTTGTCCTATATCCTTTAATATAATTTGTTTGGCAACCATCAAATGCCATTTCCATTTATATGTAAAAATTTACATGTGCATCACATTTCCTAGAATTATGATTGAATATGAGAGGAAAGATAGATTGGTAAGTTCATAAATATCTATTTCTTGTCCCATACATTATTTGCTATATAATCAAATATATCCACATGGGTTTTCAGTAAAATAGCTGGGTAGTAAATCTCAAAGTCACAAGTGATGTGTCTTTTCTTTTAAGTTTACCTACTACGAAGTTACTCGACTGAATGTGATCTCCCTTAGACATACATTATGCTTTATCCGATACACTCAGAAGCACTCATGTGATTCTTTTGTCTATCACTCTATAATTGCATGCATTGCACGGTGAATCTGAATAAGTAGGCATATATAATGGCAACAATAATCAACTTGAAAATACGTAGTTCAACCCTAACAACACCTGAAAGGAGGTGAATAGGTGATTATGCGAAATTAAAATTACTTAACAATTAAATAACGAAAGTCATTATTAATTATTTTCTAAATGATTAATCATGCAATTCATATTTTCCTATGTTGAATTACCGTAATTATGAAAGCAATAAATAACACAGAATTGATCATGGAGAAACTCAATTGGGTAAAAATTTCGGACACTTTGTCAGTCAACAATCCACTATAAACGATGTATAATTTACAGTCTACCAAATTAGACGACGATACGTACTATCTGATCTCCTAACTACAATTACAACGATTTTTCTAGATTCTGTGCTCTTGTACCAACTCCCAGCTGCAGTTTCCAAAACTCTCCTGAATTGCGCTTTCCTGCAGAAACTCCTAGATTTGTGAAATTGTCTATCTCATGTGGATGCACGAAGAACATCGCGTTCTTCAACGACTAGAACTCCAATCACCTTCCCTTGATCTTCAAAAACTTTGACAGATATGAAGGAAGCAACAATTTGGTATTTAGATTTTGGATATGATATTTTTCCCACCGCCAAGAACAATTCACAATGAATAATGAATGTTAAAATCTCAAAAGGATGAAAAGAATATGAAAAAACTAAGTGTTTGCTCAATGATCAACCTTGTAAAACCGGTTCGGTGGCGTTTGGATATTTATATGTAGGTTAGAGAATGAATGTGTTGAACAAAAAGTCTTTAAAAAATGAAATAAAAATTTTTCGGATAACACTGTCGCTCGAGCAAGGGATGAGCGGCAGTCAATCGACAGGTTGTCGCTTGAGCGAAGACGAGGTGACAATCGAACGATGAAGTTTCTTTTTCTAATACCCAAGCCAAATCTTGGCGATAGTCTAGCAAAAAATGGCGTCGTTTTTTTTCTTTTTCATTCTCGAACCCTAGACCTTAAATATCATAACTTTCACTAATTGCACACTACTCTTTGATTTTTTACAACATATCAACTTTGGTCTTTTTAGTTCACAGACTTGCCAATTACATTATATATCCAAGACAACTAAACTAGTATTTATAATGAATCTCCATGGTAAGTAGTCATATTCGACTCCAAATTTGTTAAAATATTACTCCATAAACGATGCTCGTGTCTACTTATTGCCTTAGTGTCTTTGGATACCAAGTATAGAGGATGTTTCACAACACACTAGGGAATTTATGATTGGACCATCCACCAAATTTTTGGAAGTTCCTTCTGCAAGTTTATGCACTAATTGTTTGATAAAATGTTTCATTCAGAAAGTCAAGATAAATGTAACCGTGCAGGTGGCAAAGAGGGCTCATTATTGCCCTTTGCAGCAGCACCAGCGTAAATACTGGTCCCTTTGAGAGTGACTTTTCCTTGAATATCTCGTACTTATCTGCCAAAATATTTTGGTGTCGGAACTTTTAGACATGACATGTGGATTGATTGTGTACTCTTGAAGAATGTAGAGGTAACTACTGCTCCGTGCTTTTGAGTTGAAAATTTTCTTTTGCCTTCACTTTCATCTCTCCAGTCTTCAGTTTTTCAGTGTGGAAACCGTACTTGTTTGAGGGAGGAGTTTGAATGTGCACGCACTTGTCGAGGTAGCCCATTTACGAGCCTAAGCCGGTCTAGATTTTGTGATGGGCTGGCAAGACACATTTCTTTGTGGCTCGTAGGCTCATCCCAAGGTGGGCTGAGACGGCACACAAATGGAATTTATTATAGTGCCAAGCCCAACAAATGTCACTGGACCCAACCAGACACTGGGCTCATGAGTTGGTTAGAGCCATCTCGGACCGGGACTGCCCATTCCACTTTGACACCGCTATCAAAATATATAACTCGCCAGTCACTTATGTTGCACGGACACTTCAACAAACGTGGTGTGTACATGTTCGACACTTCTCGAATATTAGCACTCCTCGGTCACTTTAATATGATAATTTTTTTAAATTAAAAATATTATATATATTTTTATCAAAATTAAGAAAAATTAATAATAAGTATAAAACTAAATTAAAATTATATAAATGAAGAATTTTAAAATATTTATTCAACGTGTCGATGACATGGTGTATAAGTATTTTTTTGAAAAATTGTGTGCCAGCTTGTTCAACACGAGTGTCCGTATCGTGCATCATTGCTAGTCACTATGTAAATCCTGGAAGGACGCAAATTACTAAATTAGGAGAGGTTGGTATTTTCAATAATGTTCAAAACAAGAAAATTCTTGAATTAACTAAATAATGATAGCCAAATAGTTTCACAAATTTAATAAAAGGCCATGATAATTTATGATGCCCTCAAGGAACCATTGTATACTAAGAGTTCGAAGTTATTATTTATTGCACATGTTTATATCTCGTGTTGAGAAAGAACCTACTTTCAACTTTATTAGATGCCAAGTTTGTATATCTCATTGCTAACTTCCACGGCAAGTATTCTATTTTCCAATCTCCTTGGATGTTAGCCCGATCAAAGAAAGACAACTAACTAAGCATTACTATCAAAAAATTTGAGATCGACTTATAATTTTTTGATATTCGGTTCATTGCTACATTTATTTTAAAAGCTAAATCAACTAAATCATTAATAACTATAGGTATTGCATTGAATATGGAACCAAATATTGTTTTTTATATCCCAAATTGGAAGGTAGATCTTAAAAAGTACAATAAATCTTATAGCAAGATTGTCTACTCTTTAGAATAAGAATCATTTGCAGGATTAAAGAATAGAAATAACATTGTCATTTAGAATGTTCGGCCTATTTGATAGTGTTTTGAAAAGTGAAAAGTTACTTTTGAAAAATCTCTTTTACAAGAAGCAAAAGTAAAAGTAAAAGTAAAAGACTTGTCAAACACATAGTCGACATTACATTGACAGACGCCCAACTAACTCGATCAATATTGCCTTCATAATGTCCCAAACAATAAGAGTTGGACCTAAGGTCGGGCTACTATCATGACATCATCATATGCTGACCTTAGATAGTCCATCTAGCAATCACAATAATATACAAATTTTCTCAGCAAACGAAGATTCAGAAGTTGCAGTACATACATTTTACAACCCATTTTTTGGTTAACAGAATTGTTTACAACTTGAATACATGCATATTGTTATCTTGAAGCATGTAACAATCAAATCCCACAACACAACATGAAAATCTAAGAAACTGAATGCAAATACTCACAGAAATATGTCAAAATACTAAATTGTGAAAGCGGGAATATGAGAGAGCATTACAAGTGTCGTGCTACTAGGCGAAGTATTTCAACAGAATTCAGTTCTTGATTTCTTGCAAACTGATATAGAACCTCTCTGATGATCTCTGAAAATTCTGATCTCAGAACATTCCCTCAAGTCCTCAAGACTAATGTATTGTTGCTTAACCATCCTAGAAAAATCACATCGAGTGTCATGTATCCAAATGTAAGGATGGCATGTTTCATCATAGTAATATAGCAAACTCCTCATTCCTCCTCTTCCACCACTACCACCTCCACCACCGCGACCACCCTTAGTCCTCCCCGGGATGTAAGCCTTGTAAATGTTCTTTGGATCCAGCCTCTTCGATGAACCTGGCTTCAATGTGTGAACTTTCTTCAATATTGATCCCACCCTTATCTGAAGTTCAATTGGTTTATCACCAAAATTCCAAATCCTCGTTCCATGACCTGAAACTCGGGTATGATCCCGGCATCCATTGAAACACTCCATAACTGAAACAAGGCTCATACCGCGCATTTCAACCTTAGGAAGTTTTAAACGGGAAAAAGTTGCTTATGACTTTTGAGGAGGACACGAGCCTCCCAAGACTTGGCTTTCACTCTTTCAAGATATAAAATGTTTTTAATGATCAACTCTTTAATGATGCAAATTGTGTATAAAAACACATTCTTTAAGTGAAAGATCACTCATGATTTCTGCACTGCATATTTTAGGAGACTATAAATAATTGATGCGGTCCTTGAGACAATGAATTTTGGTAGGGACCCGAAACTTCCATGTTCAATAACAATTAAGCAATACTTCGGGTAGAACTAAAACTGATTTGTAAAAGGTGCTCGATATATTTATAAATCCATGAGTGTGCACACTCTTATACCGATTGTTAATATCATATAGATAAAAGCGATAAAACTCTTAACACATACTTGTAGAGAGAGAGTATCCAATTTGTTTATAAACGTACAAAACAGATATTTTACGTAGAAGTCAATAACGGTTACATAAAATGTGGTAAATGGAAATATAGGCAATCAATTTTATATGTTAGTTCAACAAGGGAAAAGTGGTGCCCACCACCCACTCAATTCAAGATAGGTTTGCATATGCATATGATGTTGCTTCATGTTTAATTATTGTGCTTTTTGCTTTTCTTTCAAGTTTCAGTTAAAAGTTTTTTTTTTTCCCCTTTTGGGCAGAATTTAAGCAGCAGACTGCGCTTGTTCATGGTGGTCCAAACTCATCTTCCATTTGGTAGGCATCAATGAGTACCACAACAGTTGGTTATACTGCAATCATCAAGATAGGATTGATATACAGTGATCCATCCAGAATGTTGACCCAGAAAAGATAAAAAGTTTATAAAGTCATAATCTAGTTCTCGACCCTACTGGCCGGTTAATCAAATGGGTTACACCACTTTGCCAGAAAAATAGCGTTGCCAAAATCCTAGATGGCGAGAGGTGATTTAATATAAGAGACAACTGTGTTTTAAACAATCTAATGATAGAGTGTCACGTGATATTATGTCAATCATTATGTCAATTATTCTGGCACTATAGCATGGTTCCTCATCAAGTTCCCTAAATCAGTATTTTCTCATTGCAAGACGGAGAGCATAGGAGAATCAAAATGCAAAAACTGATGACAATAAATATGCCAAGAAACAGTACATAACCAATAGCAATTATATTCACTCTCTAATTGTCGTTAGCCAGAAAGTATAATTATGTAACGTAAGCTTTCAGAAGAAAAAAGCTATTTCTGTTAAAACCACCTAATGTAAAAACATATATATATACTGACTGTACATATGAAGAATAATGTTAAAGCATCATCAAGCAGATGATTCGTATAAACGATATAACATTTAGTAGCAAGACTTTCTGGAGTTTGTAAACTATATTACATGATGATCTTGAGGGGTATCAATTTTAATTATAAGCGGGTCGTGGAGATTTACAGCAGAGTCGGCCAGAATTGGTAATTGTGGTGATGCGATATCGAAGTCAAAATCCTCATTTTCAGCCAACGCTTTCTCTAGAGCAGCTTTTGCAACTCTAGTAACACAAATTATTAATACCACTGCAAGAAAACCCAATGAAAACTGAGTGTTACATTAAAGTACAAATATTATATGACTGCAGAGGAAAAGAAAACAATAATTCAATGAAAAGAAACAGCAAACCAATGTAACTACTAGAAGTTAACGTTGCAGAGCCTGACAACTCAACTGAGCCTTATGCCGTACATAAGCAAGAATCAATATTCTTGAGGAGATTTTTCAAAATGCCAAAATAAAATATTCTTTAGCAACATTTTTCTGAACTACATATCAAACTGAAAATCAAGAAATTGAGTTACACTATCATTAAGCACTTCTGCTGCAACTGAACTGGTGCATTATTACAAAGGTGTCTTCATTTGGGATTTAAATATATTGCCTCACTTTAAATTTATACAAAATTAAGTTCTTGAGATATTTTGTAATCCAAATGTCAATAAGATATAGTAGTTTTCTTCACTAAAACTGTAGATTAGACCAAATAACCCCCTTATAAAAGTAATTTTGTTTATAATAGTGCAGTCTTCGATATACGCTGTTCAAGTTAGACAATTTTCAATAATAAAGAAAGTCGTGTTGGTCTAACTCCTCAATTATTATTGCAGGGAATTTCTCCAAATATAAATATCCATTTGAAACTTACCAGAAGCCACAAGGCCCAACACAATCAGTGCCTGCATTATAAAAAAAAGGCTAATGTCAAACTACATTAATTTTGTAAAAACAAGGGTCCGTCAAAACAGAGAGAGAGGCTTTTAATCGTTTCAGCGACATGAAAGATGGAATTGGGGATCAAAATTAGCCAAACATGATGACCTTAATTCAGGCTACAACAATGAACCTGAATTGTGTATAAAGCCGCTATCATCACATTTTCATAAGTGACAATATCCATCATCATCAGAGTCTTGAAATCTTTATAACTTTTAAGAGTTCAACTAAAATTTAAAATTCAACAAAATCCAATATAATTATATACTCCCTCAAGAATCCAGTTTATTATTTTATCATCTTTACACCCTGTTTGAGCCACATTATTGTTTTCATTCTCATTATTCTACTAATTTCCAACCACATTCTTCAATAAGATAATATTTTCCATCACATCAATAACTTTTCCTTCTTTTTCAATCACAAATTCCCCATCACATCAACAATAAAAATGCATTTTTTTACCAAAAATATGCACCAAACAGGGGCTTAGTTTCACAAGAATTACAGGCACCTACATTCCAAACAATATTTTAAACATGAAAGGCAAACAACAGAATGAGCTCATCTAACTAAAACCAAACAAAACTACACCGCAAGGCTCTTACCCAACGGGTTTTTGAAAATTCACCCCACCCATGTGTTACGTCAGAGAGATCCTTCAGAGTTGTCCCAACATATACCAGGGCAAAAGTAATTGGCTGCAGAAAGAGCACAAATGGGCATCAACGCACTAAGCAAACAAATGGAAGCATTTCTGACAAAACATACCTAAATGTGCATTGAGGTATATGTAGCAGGTCAATATTTAGAATTTTTTAAAATGTAAAGGTTTTCATCAGTGGTATCACCTTAAAATGCCATTAAATCCATTGGCATGTTATCACTTAAGAGATAATTATAGTAAAACTGCATACCATCATTCCCAACCATGAAGCTAGCATGTAATGTCCAATGGAGACTGGAGTCACGGATAAGAGGTAGTTCAACATGTTAAATGGAAGTAAAGGAACAAGCCGAAGAAGCAAAACAATCTGTTCAACCATATGAATGTAAAAATCAAACAAACTATTCAAATCGATTACCTATGAAAGACCACGCATCAAAACAAGGCACTGAATTTCATAGGATCAGTGGGAAGGAAGACATACAGACCTTGAATCCAGATCTTCGAATTGCAATTGCAACTGCACGGAACTGCGGATAGTCTCTCAACTTGGAAATCACAAATGACCTTCCAATCTGTTCATTGTCGGATGGGCAAATAATTACAAAGAAAATATAATAGAAACATATTTTTCTAGATGTTTGTATGCCAGCTAAAGGTGTCCTAAAAGTGGAAAACTAAATGAAGAAAAGAAATGTTTCATCTCTGAGTCTCATGCTCTTATTAGCAAGAAAATAAATGCTGCTATTAGACTACAGAACTTACAGTTCTCCCCAGAAGAAATGCAGCTCCGGCACCAATTGTAGCACCAATAGAATCAGCAACAAAACCCACAGGCAAGCCAAAGAGATAACCACCACCCAGCTGAAATGATACCGATTAGCACGAAAAGGAGTTCAACTGGGAGAGCATATGATGGTGAAAATGTATCCCGTTCATGTATTTCCAATGAACTCCAAATTTGGAAAAATTAAGACAGATGCTAGAAGGGATAAAACTAAATGAAACAAACAGATAACAAGAAGTAAATATTATGCATTTATGCTAGCAATTTAGGACTTCAGAACAAGTATTTCAGAGATTTCATTACAAGCATTTTAGAAAATTCAATGCCACACAATCTACATGAATTTCATTATAACTTGGATAGCCATGAGGAGGTGCATATAACTATTTTAAGTATCCATGTGACACACCGATACTACGAGAGAGAGAGATGATTTTGAAAAGAGGAGCCTATAAAGGAATCCAGGAGACAATTAGCATTTGTTTGATCCCCATTTTCCAAAAACTCATTTTTCATCAAACTTATTTTCAAACACATATTTTGTGAGATCCACAAACTTTTATTAACTTTTCGATCCCATATTTCATCAACTTTAGTCAAAATTTACTAAAAATATAATTTTTAGTAAATCAAACAGGGGCTTAGTTATGAGGAGAATGGAGATAATTGATGCATTAATTTTTAGTAAATCAAACAGGGGCTTAGTTATGAGGAGAATGGGGATAATCGATGCATTACACGAACAATGTCTTGGACAATATACTCAAAATTTGAAGTATTCCAGGTCCTTTCCTTCTACTTATTAAAACCAATTTCTCCTTTCTTGTTTATTCTTTTCCCTCCCACTACCCTGGAAAAGAATGGAGCTTAAGTTTTATATCTGAACCACTATAACTAGAGAATGCTGCGATAGCTAATAAAGGCATGTAGATTAGTTGACACATGGAAAGCTAATCAAGTAAAAAATCACTGCCAGAAAATGAAGGATGGATGTCAACCAATGAACTCCTTTATTTCCCCCATGCGCTCCGACATATCAACAGTTAGACAAGAGCCGTATATCTAATGACCTTTACTGACGTTCTGAAATTGAAAACACTTTGTTGGAATTACAGAACAGAACAAAATTGATTAATTAACAGAGATATCAATTCTTACCGTAAGTACCGAAGCTGGAACTGCCAGTACGGTTAGAGGAATATATGCAACAGCTCTGCAGGATTCAAGAAGCATTTGTGACTCAAAATGACACTCATAGTTTCCAAATTTGTGATATAATTTATAACCAGCTTAATATGTGAGAGTACGGTAATTATATTGATGTTTAATAAACTAATATGTGTTAATGGTCAGCAAAGCAGTTGAAAATTATCTAGCACCAACTATACTAAATTTAAGCAATGTTTAAAAAGTTAAGTGCATTTTTGGCAAAGCTTATAATTTCTTATGAGCTGGTCAAACTCTATTTTTATCCACATATTTCGTAAGACCTACAAATTTTACCTATTTTTTATTCATACATTATTTAGGACCCACTGCTTGTAAGCACTTGAAAGCTTAGCCAACCAAGCACTAAATCGAGTAGTGAGATATTTTTCCTTTGTCAGTACATAAAAAAAAAAGTACTTACAGCACAAGAGGACCCCATGGACCAAGATCTTGCTCTATCCATACTAAGAAATCCTTCAACAACTGCAGAAAACAATTGTTTCAGCAAGAGAATAATAAAATACATAAGGAATAATCATTAATTCAATCAAAAAAGGTACATATTAATAAAAGGCTAGGAGTCAGGATAAATGTCTTTAACAGATCTATATACATTCCAAAACAACTGAACCCATGAACTACGTAGTATATACCACCAGTTCACAGAGTTTGTGCTATTGTTTACAGCTCATGAAGTCAAACACCCTTCAAGTACAACCAAGATAGGGTAATAATGATCTTAAACCCACAAAAACAAAAGGAGAATGCATCAATTTAGTGCATAAATGTGATTCTATTTCCATTTTCAGACAGTTTAGGAGGAAATATGCAAAGCTTTTAAATAAGCTTCAAAGTGAGAACATAATTCTCCAAAAAAGATAGCTATGGAGCAACAGGTAGGAGAAGAAAGAATCACAGGTAGTGGAAAGTTAGCCCATGTTTGATCGCCATTATTTTGAGAAAAATGAGTTTTAAATAGTGATTTTTTGAAGAACGTGTAGTTAAAAAATATGTGAAAGTTTTGGATTTACGTGCAAAACGTTTTATTGTGTAAATGTATGATAGAAAATGAGTATAAGAATTAAAAAGTTTTGAAATAATTGTTGTCAAACGGGGCTTAGTGAGGTGAGCATCCGAGTGGAAAAGATAAAGTAGATGTTTCCAAAGAGATCAGATTTGGCATTGGGTTTTTCCATGAAGATGTGGAGGTTCTACATAATGGTTTAAGGGATTATCCAATTATGATGATGCCCAGATAGAACCCAAGATGAAGCATCAATATGGAGCAAGGGTACAATGAAATTAGAATGTCACACTTTGATTTTATTAGAGACCCAATCAATGCTTGATGTTCACGGGAATGATGATGAGTGCATTTGGATGGAAGGTTTGAAAGTTTTGAGTTATATCGAACAAAAAAGGATAAAAAGTTCATGAGAGTTCATATGTTTCCCTCAACTTAAAAATAGTGGAAAGTATGATACTCGAACCACTCAAAAGAAAAGAGCTTAACAAGCAAAGATAGGTACCTATAAATCAAGATTGAAACTTGGAAAAGTAGGGTGTTGAAATGCATAGATAGATCATTTACTTGTTGTGGTCAAAAGCATATAATGGGAAGTATGGTTTCACATAATTGAATAATAGTGACTCCTAGACTGATTTCTTTGCTTTTTCAGTTAAAATGATTTAAGAGTGAAACACGTATTATTCTTTTAGTATGAAAATGTATGGTGATTTTGATTTAATCTTAGTTGATTCATGAGATTTCCACTAAATTATGCTCAAAAGGGTTTGCAAGCCATTAGGCATTGCTTGTTTAATAGTTAACAATGAAGGACCTTTACAAGCTGATCCTCTAGAAAAAGCTAAAAAGGCCTTTTCGCTGGTGGACTGTACCTCGTATGAAGAGGAATCAGATTGAGCAGTAGATGACAAATCTCATTGATCGTTTAGGAAAGGGGTAAAAAAAAATTTGGATTGTTTGTTACAGAGATTAATATTATTACATCCATGTATCAATATAGGTTTAGTAGCATCTATATAATGAACACTAAAATTACTTTTGGGAGGAAGAATGGAGTCAAAGCAATAACATCACATAACTTGGAATTTTAAAAACTTTATTTTATCTTTGTAGACAAGATCATAAGAAATAAATTCAATAACCAAAAGTTCATTGGTGTTTAGAAAGTCTTCCTCTCGAAGCGTAATGACTTGCTTTTGCCTCTACTTCTACTCTACTCATGGACTTGATACCAAAGTAAAGATAAATTATCTAAAAGAGAAAAAAAAAAAAAGGTCTTTTAATCTGGAAAAATTCACATGTGCTCAACAAGCATAATGGAAAAAGCATTCATTTATCCAAACCTTGAACGATTGATCACGAACTAAAATTAAATAATATTCTTGTTAAAAGAAAGTTCTAATAATTGTTGAGAAAAGACATGAACCGCCCCCAGAGATACATTATAAAGATCCAGATGAAACAATACTTTTAAACAGTCCAAGAAAGCACAAAGCAAGAAAATTTGAACAAAATTAAGTAGAAATAAATAGAAGACAAAACCTGACCTTTTCTACGGGGAGAGTGAGGCAAGCTGTGACAATAGCTGCAATTAAAAGCAAAAGTAGAAATAATCTAAATAGCGAGATCCAGCTGAATTTAAAAGCCATTTTGATTGAATTTGGGGAGGAGGAGAAATATAAAAGCTTCTTGCGCCAAGGCCTACACTCCTCTTCTTCTGAGTCCTCTTGTAAAGCTTGTTTCAATGACAATCGAGGCCTCAGATTTATTCCCCCTAAATTTGCCAGACTGAATCCAAGAAACCATCCAAAATAATAAAAGATTGACTGCCCAAGAAAGAAATTGATCAGAAATGGTTTTTGCAAAGGGATTTGATTGGCGATTTGGGCTCACACACAAAGGCTTATAGTTTGTGTGTTACGTGTAAAATGGTTTTTGGGAGCTCTCTCTCTCTCTTAACATTTTTGCCTCCGTTGTGAGTTCGCCAACTCATATAGGATTTCCTATGGGAAAAGTCCACACGGTTGGGAATGGGAGGTACAACTGCACGTGTTAACACTTGCTAGTGCTATTTTCATATTAAACATTCTTATTTAAACAATGAATGCATTTTAACTTTTATTTTTATTTCTAACGTTGTCCAATATAATATATTAAACACATCTTAAGTTGATCAAACTGTTTTTAATGTGTCTTCACCTAGGTAAACTCATTCAAAAATTCGTTTGGATTGTGTTTCAATTTTAAATTTCTGTTTTGATAATATGTTTTTTTAAGATTGCTGAAAATATATTTAATTTGTCGTTCTAAAAAAATCTGTTTCTCAAAACTAAAATTGAAAAACGCGTTTTGCTTTGGATTTTGAGAAATTGTTGACATTTTATTCCATTATCTTGATTATTTACGAATTGATTTTTAGTATCAATTCGGTTTGGACATTTATGCTTAAAAACCTACAATTCAAATGGGTTATTAACCATCTGAACTTGTTGGATGACATATTCGATTTGATGAGAAATCAAATTGAACCAGCCTACATAACACAAGTTGAAATTTGATGCAACCCAAATCGACAAAGCTTGGATCAATTTGGGCTTGGCCCAATTCATGCTGAATCCCTTTCTTTCTTTTTTCTTGGGTCTAATACATGTTGGGTCTTTTTTGTTGAATTTGAGGGGCAATTTTTAAAGGGAAATTTTTATATCTATTAAATTAAGTGTGATTTGATTTAAAATTAAGAAACAAGGTTTATTATTTCAAAATTCGGATATTCATTAAATTTTATTTATGACATAATTAATTAAATATATATTTTATTAATTAAATATGTCAAGATCACAATTCTCAGCTGCTCCATCCAAGATTCGAACTCCCTAACGTTGTCCAATATAATATATTAAACACATCTTAAGTTGATCAAACTGTTTTTAATGTGTCTTCACCTAGGTAAACTCATTCAAAAATTCGTTTGGATTGTGTTTCAATTTTAACTTTCTGTTTTGATAATATGTTTTTTTAAGATTGCTGAAATATATTTAATTTGTCGTTCTAAAAAATTCTGTTTCTGAAAACTAAAATTGAAAAACGCGTTTTGCTTGGATTTTGAGAAATTGTTGACATTTTATTCCATTATCTTGATTATTTACGAATTGATTTTTAGTATCAATTCGGTTTGGACTGATTGATTTATGCTTAAAAACCTACAATTCAAATGGGTTATTAACCATCTGAACTTGTTGGACGACATATTCGATTTGATGAGAAATCAAATTGAACAAACCTACATACCACAAGTTGAAATTTGATGCAACCCAAATCGACAAAGCTTGGATCAATTTGGGCTTGGCCCAATTCATGCTGAATCCCTTTCTTTCTTTTTTCTTGGGTCTAATACATGCTGGGTCCTTTTTGTTGAATTTGAGGGGCAATTTTTAAAGGGAAAAATTTTATTTCTATTAAATTGAGTGTGACTTGATTTAAAATTGAGGAACAGGGTCTATTGTTTCAAAACTCAGATATTAATTAAAGTTTATCTATGACATAATTAATTAAATATATATTTCATTAATTAAATACAACAAGATCACAATATTATATAATTTTTTGTCACGATTATATGTCAGTCACAAATACAAATGTCATAGTCACAAATCACAAATTTCATAGGTCACAACTTATTTCTCGATCACAAATTTATTAGTCACAACACCTAAATAATTTGTCACAAACACTTCACCCCCACCGTTGCCTCTGCTAGCACCAACACCAATGCCACGGCGCAACGACCATCACCATCAACACCACTTGCACCACAACCGTCACCGTCAATAGCGCCAATTCACCACACCACCTCACCAATGCCAGATCTGGCACTGTTGGTGGTGGATCTGGAGCTGGTAAGGTGGTGTGGTGGTGGATTGGCGTTATTGACGATGGTGATCCACCTCCAACAATCTACTTGTATCATCGTCAACAAAAAATCATCTAAAAAACTTCGCTCACGCTATGCACTAGATCTCGATTTTCCCCAGATCTGGCACCAGATCACTACCCAAAACTCCAACCCAATTTTCCTCAAATCCGACATCGGATTGAGACCCAAACTCCACTCACGCTGCGCTGTAGCGACAAAATCGCAAGAAATCGAACTCATTGTTAAATTATATCTATCCATTGCTGTTGTGAAATCAACCCAAAACTCATTTTGAAATCGACCCAAACTTCTTGAAGCATTCTACAGCGGCACAACATCGGAATGAGGAGAGATAGCTTGTGAACTGTGCCAGTAGAGAAAAGGATAGAAAGAGGCTGGGAAAGGGATAATAGAGATGTAGAGAGAGAGAGAGAGAGAAGATATTTATGTAGATTAATTAATTTTATAATATTTTATTAATATAAAAAATTTGAATTAATATCTAATTTTTGTATAAATAAA
>CAIGRB010016774.1:37863-60553 GCA_903798255.1 Fraxinus quadrangulata | reverse complement strand
GCATATTATATATTCCTTTTTCCCCATCTAAAGCACCCTTAAACATGTCTATATTTTGTTATCATTCTTTTTCTTTACTATAATTGCAAGGAAAACCACCGGATTGGCAAGATTTTGTTGGGATTGTTACTCTTCTTGTGATCAACTCTACCGTAAGTTTCATTGAAGAGAACAATGTTAGAATCGTCTGGCTCAGGAATAAACCTTTTGGTATCTATGAGATCGAGTATGGGGCACACTTGGTCATGTCTCTCGAAGGAAGCTTGGCATGTAATAAATTTTCTGTCGATTTTGACTCATTCGTAGTTTCTTTTGTTCTTGTTTTTTGTGTGGTTGAGTTTTGAAGTATAATCTAATTCCTGTTTTTTGCCATGCTAAATTTTCTTCGTTGTACATATTAACATGTTCAAACCTATGTATCCAAGTATGGCATGTAATATCTCTGATTTTTGCTTCATCTTACTATCACCAATGTAAGTACATTTTAACACATTTAATATAATCAAATGTAATTATCCTTCCTTCAAACAGGTTTCTTTCTTCATTGAAATCCCACATAACCAAATTTCACCATTCACTCACACTGCATCACTCACTACACGTGCAAAGCACGTGCACCCACTAGTATATATCCAAACAAAATTTGGAATCATTCGTGTAAACAAATCGAAATTACAAGTCTGGCTTGTAATTAAGCTGTATGTATCTACATGTTATTTCAAATTGTCAAAATAAATTTTAAAATGCACCTATATATAATGGATTAAACTATTTGTACACGCAAAATATACATCTTGATCGACAACTTCTTATTTGTCAAATTTGGCAATTGATTGAAAAAAGTGTTAACATGATCAATGTACTAAAATTTGCCAACTCACGTACACACATGTAGCATGGTTCATATATAATTTGGTCTTGGGATCGGTCCGTTAGCTTCTATGAAGATGGCTGCGCAAAAGAGGACTTGAGAGAAATCCTCAGAGTTAGCAAAAATTATATTGTTCCTAATATTTAGCCACCATGCTTGGATGTTTCACCAGATATGGTGATTTATGAAAAGAAATGGCAAGCTGGTGATCAAATTCTTTCTGGTATCTCAGAATTAGTTAAGGGAGGACGACTCGTATCAATTGGCACCACTATCTCAACCAAGATCAAACAGCTGTGGTGGATATTCATAGATCAAGCACATCAGGAAGGGTGAAAAGAACCACCACGGGGGAGTGAAATAGAACATGACCATAAGCTCCCGGGCATTGAATAGCTAGGAAGACAATGGTCTAAATGATGCAATGGTTAGAAGAAGCAAGAGGACAGTAGCCCATGGAGTGTTGATATAATCATGTCTCAGTTTTGTCATAACTAGTGGCGGATCCAGGAATTCATCTGAGTTAAAAAATTTCCAACGTAACTAGCACGGATGACCGTCATGGCTTGCTGGGTTCTGGCTACACCACTACCGATAACCACATTCCACATCTTCCCACAGTGTTTATTCACCTCTTTGCATACTCCCCAGTATTAGAAATTTGATGAAGTTATAACCCCATCTCCAAGCTTGTTAAATAGATCAGTCACTCAGAGAGTCGTCCCCCCAACAAATTCGCACTCACCATCTGCTTCTGTGTTATATAAGTTGATCCATGAACATTGTATAATCTGTCCAGTATTTGGGATTCACATTTGACAAAGCTGTTCCTGGGCAATCAGATTTCTCAGGAATGTTTCGGTCGAAACTTCCACCTTTAGACAAGGAATTTCCATCACCCTCTCATTGAACTTTATAACAAAATAAGCTCACACTATCCTTTCCAGTTTTTGCATCCAAAGAATCAAATTCTGTATAAACTTTTCCCATTTTTTTTTAAATGTTATTCCTGCTTCTTCAAGATCTTTTACACCCTGCATTTGGTCTAATACTTCACTTCCACAATTTGTCATTTCAAAGAGCTCGGACAAAATCAACAACAAAGGAACCATCAAGTAATATCATTTCCAAAAATTTGTTAGTATCAATATCAGATAGATTGGAATAACATTTTAGAGCCTTATGTTTCAACTTTTCGAGGGCTAAAAAGTACCTCTCAACGCTATCCTCTTTCCTTTGTTCGAGAAAATAATGCAGATCACAATTTGTGCACTTCCAATGCTTGCAGCCTTGAAGGTATGTTTTTTATGGTGATAAAGGCCTATGGACACAAGCTCGCTGTCCGTGATGTACTTTCGCCAAATGAATTGGTCAGCAACGACGCTTTTCATCAATGCCTCGTATAATTCAAGTCGATGTTTGTAATCTTTCTCCTCATTCTCCATATAGTGATCCATTGATATGTATATATGTTTTCATTTTCTAGCTGATCATTAGACCTCAAACATTAAATTAGTGGGAGTACAAGATAATTTTATTCTTTTTTAGGCATGTAGAAACTAATCTCTCTCTACCAAAATACGTTAGTACACCGTAACGACATCATCAAAATCAAATCAAATCGATCGTAGACCTTTATGCATGCACCGGTTTACTTCAAATCCAGGATTCGACATAAATTATGGGATTCTGGAGCAAATAATTCTTCTCGAAGACTAAAAGACTCAACATAAGCCCCAAGCAACTTTTTTTATTTCTCAGTTCTGAAGGAACAAAGATTGTTGTAGCGAGCCCTCTCAGAGTCTGAACATTTGTAGTAAAGCAAAAGATTTGTGCAGTTAATATATGATTTTGAAATACGAACAATGAAATATTATTTGAAATGTTCTAGCTAAGACTAGATATCTAACTAACAAGAATTGAAGACTAACCAACACAAGTTTACAGATTTTGTGCCTGGACTAGGTGAGAAATTGCAGTTGTCCTCTGGGTGATGCTGTTAATGTACAATAACTTTTGTTAATAATAAAATCAATGTATGTACATTTAAATTACTTCACACTGTTCAAAAACTTTAATTTTCTCCCAAATAGGATTTTTACACTAAAGCATCTTTAATGTATAGATTGAAGTACATTTGTGAATACAAACACACAAAGCATGATTCAGATTCGTGAATACTTGGGTTTCATATTTATGAGAGTTGGTGAATACTAATTGGAAACCACCCTGTTTCCTTATTCATAGAGCCTATTCGCCTCTTCTATAAGCCGAAGAGACAAAAATCCAGTCTAAAACGGTGGAAGAAAATCAGTTTGGAAACATTTTTGCTGGCACAAGGGAGTTTGAGAGGAAAGCATTGAAGTAGCAAATCAATGACTTAACTGGGAAAGTTTAGTACTGTTCTAACTCAAATTGTGGGCTAGTTCAACCTACACAGGCAGTGTACAAGTGCTGCACCTGTACGGTGGTTTTTTTTTTCCCCCCAACATCCAATAAAAAATGACCAAGTGTCCCCCTTACAAGGCCTGGCATTTTCTCCCTGTACACATAGCACGGTTTATACTATTTCATTCCGAGAAAATCTAAGAGGCCAAAATTTTGAAACTCAATACTGATGGGTGCTTAAAGTGGCTTCTAACCTGGCAGATGAAGGGGAGCTTTGAGGAATAATAAAGGGCACGTCATTTTTGCCTATTATGAATTCTTTGATGTAGTTTGGTGGTTGAACTCAGGTATAATGTACTAGGTTTGTGTCGAAATTGTTAGTTGATAGTGTTGATCGAGTCTTTAGGTTATGCTGCTTAGTGGTTTTGTAAAAAACCGATTCTTTAGGATTAATTGTGTGCTTCCCAGTCACTCACCACGTTAATAGGCATGTAAAACATGGGCTGCAGTTTATTTCTTTTATGTTATTCTTGTAAGGCTATATATAGTCATTTCAGTTGTTTAATTCAATAAGAGAGCATTCCTCTAATTTGCTTATTTTTACTAGACAAATACATAGTATTTTTAACATTTGGTATCAGAGCCATATCATAGGGCCTGATTGAAATTAAGAAGCGGGAGTTTTTTAAAGTTTTTTTTTTCTTTTGGTGATGAGAATTTGGCAAATGATAGTGGATTTGTGCAACCAGCGATCCCGAAATTCGACGGGCATTACGATCACTGGCGTATGCTCATGGAGAATTTCATGCGATCGAAAGAATACTGGAGTGTGGTGGAAGATGGGATTCCTGTAGCAGTAGAAGGAGTTCAACTCACTGAAGCACAGAAGAAGGTGATTGATGATGCAAGGTTGAAGGTTATTAAGGCGAAGAATTATCTCTTCCAGGCCATAGATAGATCGATTTTGAAACCATCTTGAACAAGGATACAACCAAAAGCATTTGAAGCTGAAGTATCAAGGAACAACATGAGTGCAGCGAGCACAACAACAAGCTCTCCAAAAGGAGTTTGAGATGCTGAACATGAAGATGGGAGAGTCTATGAACGAGAACTTTGCTCGCACTCTTGTTGTGCTCAATAAGCTGAGAGCCAACAACGAAAAAATGGATGATATAGCGGTCATCGAGAAGATTATGAGATCCATGACACCCAAGTATGATTACGTGGTGTGTTCTATTGAGGAATCAAATGGTTTGGATGTCCTTGCCATTGATGAGTTACAAAGTAGCCTTTTAGTACATGAACAACGTATGAAAGCTCATGTTGTGGAAGAGCACTTTTGGAGAGTCTTCAGGAGAAAGAGGACGAGGCCGTGGCGGAATTCAAGGACGAGGAAGAGGAGGAGGCAAGCGTAGCTTTGACAAATCCACTATTGAATGCTATAACTGTCATAAGCTTGGACATTTTCAATATGAATGTCCAAATAAGGGAACAGAAGCAAGAGCAAACTATGTAGAAGGTAGTGAAGAAATGTTGATGGCGTACATGAATGATAAGGAAGCTAACAAAGAAGAACTATGGTTTCTCGACTCTGGATGCAGCAATCACATGTGTGGCAAGAGTGAGCTTTTCTCGGATTTTGAAGGAAATTTTAAAGAGAAGGTAAAACTGGGAGATAATTCAAGCATGGATGTGAAGGGTAAGGGTAATGTCCGAATGCTGGTAAATGGTTTTGTACATATTATTACTGGCGTATTCTATGTTCCAAGATTAAAGAACAACTTGATAAGCATTGGTAAGCTAGCTGAGAAGGCACTTGTGATCCTTATACAACGAGGAATATGCAAAATTTATCATCCAGAGAAAGGGCTAATTATGGAGATTACAATGTCCTCGAATCGAATGTTCAAGTTGTTTACTCAACACAACTGAAGGAGGAAGCTTATTTCAATTCTTTCATGGAAGATTCAGCTCGACTTTGGCACTGTAGATAAGGTCATCTAAGCTTCAGCGGTCTGAAACTTCTTTAACAAAAGGGAATGGTCAGAGAATTGCCTTGTCTTGAGACCTCATCAAATGTATGTGAAGATTGCTTGGTGGGGAAATAACAACGAGATCCATTTCCTAAGAAAAGTACATGGAGAGCCTCTCAAATTCTTGAACTGGTGCAAGCTGATATATGTGGACCAATCAACCCTATGTCGAACAGTAACAAAAGGTACGTGATTAGTTTTATTGATGACTATAGTCGTAAAGTTTATGATTATTTGTTGGTTGAGAAGTCAGAAGCATTTATTACCTTCAAGAAATATAAGAATCGTGTTGAAAAAAAGACAGGTTCAAGTATAAAAAGTCTTCATACTGATCGCGAGGGTGAGTTCACATCACTTGAATTCACTAATTTTTGTAGCGAGAAAGTATTCGATGACAACTAACAGCTGCATACACCCCTCAACAAAACGGTGTTGCAGAGAGGAAGAATCGAACTATCATGAATATGGTTTGAAGTATGCTTTTAGGAAAGAAGATTCCCAAAACATTCTGGCCTGAAGCCGTGAATTGGACAATTCATGTTCTTAACAGGAGTCCAACTCTTGCAGTGAAGAACAAAACTCCAGAAGAAGCTTGGAGCGGATTCAAACCATCAGTGGACTACTTCAGGGTGTTTCGGTAGTATCATATTCATATTCCTGATTGTAAAAGGACAAATCTCGATGACAAGAGTGTCAGATGTGTTTTACTTGGAGCTAGTGAGGAGTCAAAGGCATATAGGCTGTATGATCCCATTTCTTAGAATATTATAGTAAGTAGAGATGTGGTATCTGAAGAAGACAGCAACTGGGATTGGGCCAAAAGTCATGAGGAAGTTATTTTGGCGGACTTGAATTGGGGCGACAATGGCAGAGAATCAAATGCAGCTGATGGAAATGAAAATGAAGCTGAAACTGATAAACATAGCAACACTGAGGAAGGTGAGACACATGGCTCGAATGGGTCAAATGAAGGAAATTCGTCTAGCTCGAGTGATGATCCTTCACTTGATTCTTGTGAACAAAGGTCGAGAAGGCAACCAAATTAGATGAGGGATTATGTACCTAGAGAAGGTTTATCTGAGGAAGAAGGCATGGCATATTTAGCCATGTTTACAACCAATGATCCGGTTCTATTCGAAGACGCAGTAAAAGATGTAAAGTGGAGAACAATGATGGATGTGGAGATTGAAGCTATAACTAAAAATGATACTTGGGAATTGACAAATTTGCTTGCTGGGGCAAAGAAGGTTGGTGTGAAATGGGTGTATAAGACAAAGCTCAATGAAAATGGTGAGGTGGAGAAGTACAAAGCTCGTTTGGTTGCAAAGGATTACACCTAAAAACATGGCGTGGACTATATTGAGATTTTTGCCCCTATAGCACGATTGGAGACAGTTCGACTACTAATTTCTCTTGCAGCTCAGAAACGGTGGACAATTTTTCAGCTAGATGTAAAGTCGGCCTTTCTCCATGGAGAACTTAATGAAGTGGTTTTCGTCGAGCAACATCCTGGTTATGAGAAGAATGGTAATGAGCAGAAAGTGTATAGGTTAAAGAAGGCTTTATACGGACTAAAACAAGCTCCAAGAGCTTAGTATAGTCGGATATAGTCATATTTTACTAAGGAAAGTTTTGAGAGGTGCCCTTATGAGCATACTTTGTTCATTAAAGCAGGAGAATGAGGTAAAATTTTAAGTGTCTGTCTCTATGTTGATGACTTGATTTTTATGGGCAATGACGAGCATATGTTTGTTCAATTTAAAAATTCTATGATGCATGAGTTCAACGTGACAGACCTTGGAAAATTGAGATACTTCCTTGGTATAGAAGTGATGCAAAAACCAAAAAATATTTTTATATGTCAAAGGAGGTATACACAGGAGGCGCTGAAAATGTTTGATATGGATAGATGCAATTCAGTTCATAATTCAATTGTTCCAGGTTGCAAACTCGTGAGAGATGAGAATGGAATGGAGTAAGGGTGGATAGTAGTTGCTACAAGCAAGTAGTTGGCTGTCTAATGTATCTAACTGCTACTTGGCCAGACATTATGTTTGTGGTGAGTATTCTGAGTAGGTATATGGATCGTCCTACAGAACTTCATCTTCAGGTAGCCAAGAGAGTGTTGAGATATCTGAAAGGGGCTTCAGATTTTGGGATACTTTATAGAAATGGAAGAGATGAAAAGCTGGTCATCTAGACAGACAGTAACTACGCTGGAGATTTAGATGACAGAAAGAGTACTCCAGGTTATGCTTTTTTGTTAAGATCAAGAGCTGGTTCTTGGTCATCACCAAGAAACAGCCAATAGTCGCCAAGTCTACCACTGAAGCTGAGTTCGTTGCAGCAGCTTCATGTGCCTGTCAAGCAGTTTGGGTAAGGAGGATTTTGAAGGGTATTAATCATGCTCAAAGTGGTGGTACAACGGTCTTTTGTGACAATAGTTCTGCTATTGAGCTTTCGAAGAATCCTGTATTACATGGTCGAAGCAAGCATATAGATGTCAGATTTCATTTTCTTCGTGAGCTTACTAAAGATGGAGTTGCAAAGCTAATCTATTGTCCCACTCGAGAACATGTTGTAGACATAATGACCAAGCCATTGAAGCTTGATACGTTCGTGTAACTAAGAGGTCTGTTGGGAGTTTGCACAGATCCAAGTATAAACTGAATGAAATTAGTATTCAATTTAAGGGAGGATGTTGAAACTGTTAGTTGTTAGTGTTGATCGAGTCTTTAGGTTATGTCGCTTAGTGGTTTTGTAAAAAACTGATTCTTTAGGAGTAGTTGTGTGCTTCCTAGTCACTTACCACATTAATAGGCATGTAAAACGTGGGCTGCAATTTATTTCTTTTATGCTATTCTTGTAAGGTTATATGTAGTCAGTTCAGTTGTTTAATTCAATAAGAGAACATTCCTCTAATTTGCTTGTTTTTACTAGACAAATACAGAGTATTTTTAACAATTTGAGTATATATGTATGCAGATTAGACAAATACAGAGTATTTTTAACAATTTGAGTATATATGTATCCAGATCAGCTTGTTGTGAGTTTGGGTTGAATTGGACTCAGTAGCATGTATTCGTCTTATCAAATAAGAAAGTTACTGGTTGTGGACAATGCAGTACTACCTAGGAGAAAGTTCAATACTGACAAAGAAAGATTTTAAGTGTAGTTCTCAAACGTTTAGAGAGAGGGGAACACAGTGGTCGAGTGGTTAGCAAATACTCCGCGTCCGCACGAGCTGAAAGAGAGATTATATGATTGTTGAAGTTAGATAAATGAAGCTTGCATAATCTCAGATAGTAATAGGACAGTTGATGTATTTGTATTTGATTATTTCATTCTTTGGATTTGAACTTGCTCATAGTACAGATTTGATACTACTTCATAGGGATAACTGATAAGGTACCAATTTTCACCCCTTGTACTTTTTCATATCAATATATTAAGGTTGGGGTCAATGTCAAACCCCAATCAAGTTGAGATCCCAAAATAAACTTCAATGGCTACAGAAAATAAGTTGAATGACCAATTTAACTTTTACACCATTATTTCAAAACCCATTTTACACTGCACTAAAAATTCACAGTTGCTAACAAAATAGTTCTCTACAAATGTCTAAACAATAAATTCCTCAAACATTCTCAATTCATAGATCAAATGGAAATAATCGTCAAAAAATATTCACAAATGTCTTAGTTATTGATACCCAATTACTTTTACAGATGAACTTTGGCTTTTAATCATAGAATTTATGAGCAGGGGTAAACGACAGATGCCAGTGCAGAGATGTGGAAAGAAATAAATGAAAAAGAAATCAAAAGCACTAGAATACATAAACAATAATTTAGGGCAAAATAAAATGGCGAACGATCCCAGCCCCAGGGACGGAAAAGCTCCAACCGAACAAAGGGACCTTCAATGTAACAGAACTTGCCATACATTCACAAATCATAGTCTCAGCGTAACACATCTGGCTCGGCCAAACCCCCAACAAAATTTACTTTACATCTCTCCGGAAACTGCAATCCAGCCTCCTCGCATCTCATTCTGGTTATATGGGGGCATGAACGCACATCGAGATACTCAAGACTTTCACAAGATTTCAACAGTTTGCTGATGCCTACCACTGTAATTTTTGGACAGTTACTCACCCTCAACAATTTCAAACTCAACTTGAAATCTTCATTTCCTAATCCCTGGAAAGCCGCATCTGTCACCTCTTCACAGCAACCAACGTCGAGAACCTCAAGCTCCCTGCATACCAAAAATATGCAGTCCAACGATGTATCAGCAACATGTAAACACCAATCCATGCGTAGATTCTTAAGACTTCCATGACAAGAAGAAGCCAACGATTTTACGGCTTCATCAGATATGTTCCGACATCCACCAATGAAGAGTGTCTCAAGATTTTCACAGTATTTGGCCAAGGATAATACAGACTCATCCCCAACCTTGTAGCAATCCAATAACTTCAAAGTTCCAAGTGATGATGAACAAGCTTTTGCTACACTAGTTACCGCAATGTCTCCAATGTTACTGCACTTATTGATATTTAAGTGTTTCAGCCTTTGACAACCCGCAACAAGAACAGTTATTCCTGAGTCAGTTAATTTACTGCATCCTTGGAAACCCAATTCCTCTATATTATTGCAGTTCTTCGAAAGAGATATTAATAAAGCATCGGTTACAAATTTGCAACCAGAAAGATGCAACACTCTGAGGTTGGGGCAACCCTGGGCAACAGATGATAAACCCTTATCTGTTAGCTTTCTGCAGTACGATACATCTAAGGACTGAAGGGAAGAAAGCCCAGATCCAATAGCTGCCATTCCAGTATCTGATATACCTGTGCTACACCAACAATTCAACTATCTGTTATGCATCCAACAGAAGTTCCACATTAAAGTTCATAGAAATTTTCAACTTCATCATGCTTTGCATATAATTTTACTTGAAATCAAATATCTTTCTCCATCATTCTTAAATGACGAAGAATCATTTCTAAGTTGTGTAGATAAATATGGTTATATGCCTAGGTGGAGCACTACTTAAACCCGGTTTTCGTCCTATCCTTTTTTAAATATAATTCTAAATTAGAAAAGGATTATTTTATTCGTGAAACCACTTTCTTCAATCTTCATTGTACAACTTGAGTTGTCAACTATATATGCAGAGAAATGTAAATCCATATTATAATCCAGTCTTCTAGGCTAAAAAAAATTATGATTCCTCACTTGATTATTTCAAAGTAAAAGAAAAATTCCATCCTACTGTGATAAAAAATGCCCAAAAAATTAAAATGCTCATTTAAGATGACTTTGTAACTCCATGTCAGTTCATCTCAATAGCTAGTATATTATTGTCAAGTAAAAACTGGCCAAAATCAAAGTCTCGCAAAAATTCATTTTCCAATCAAATGTTCAACACCAAAAAACAAGGCTTCAACAATTACAGGAATTGAAACTGCGCACACTGAATTTCATATATTAACAAAAAAAGGCAAAGAATATTCTTTTACTGTTTTCCGAGTAAGAAAATGCAGAAATAGTAAAATAATAATAATATACATGTAGGTAGTGAAAAAGATCATTTAGTTAAATGATGAGTTGACCTTTGCAATTCTGAAGGTTGAGAATTCGCAAGGACGAAAAGGCGGTAGCAACAACGGAAAGATCCGAGTCAGTGACGCCAGGATAAAACGACCTCGACGCCGACTGCGACAGATCAAGCTCGTGCAAGTGCGTGAATCGAGCGGCGATACTCTTGAGCATGTGAGGGCCGGCACGAACACAAAGCTTCCTCCTCTCGGTGCTCTGTAAACGGAGCCATCGCTTGCACACCAGCCCGAACACTTCCTTGTCCTTGTAGTGCTCGACCTTTGACAGCACAGCCCGAAGCTCATCGTCTCCAAGACTCTCGTTTATGCACGCGCCTCCGTCCATTGTAGTAGAGAGAGTGAATGATTAGCAGCAATATATAATTCTTTAAAGGATCAGGAGAACAAGTCGAATAGAAAAATATTAATTTCACTTAAGTCCTCAATCTTTTCTCAATATAACATTTTCCTTTAATTTCTTTTCATCGTTATTTATTTTCAATTTTCTATTAATTAGCACATCTCATCCTTAACTAAGGTTTCTGCTAAAATATTCTTTTTGCATTCTTTGAAACGAGAAAAAAAAAATTGGCAACGCTTATATTTATTATTTTAAAAAAAAGTTGTTTTAAACACAATTTTAGACGAGGACCATTATAAAAGACAAGACGTGCTAATTGATGAAAGAACAAAGATAAGAATGCATTCGGAAAAAGATTAAAGACCTTGAGTGGAATATCAATATTGTTATTAATAAGTTCTTTGAAATTACGGAAACGCCCTTGGTGTATGGTGTACCCAAAGGAGTTGGAGGGATAGTGGTTGTCAACTACCCAATCATATTTTTTGTTTGGTGAGAGGGAATTAATCTAATTTTGACAGGTTGTAGTTAGAAAGTACCTATGCTATCTCAAGCTTCTTGTTCTTAAATTGATCCATCAACATATTTTGACAATTTGATGTATCAATTTTCTTATTAGTGAGAAAATATTAAGATATTTTTGACGTTTCGACATATTATATTTGGACCTAGAACAAAATATTTTTTGGAGGACAATAAAACCAAATGTTTTCATAATAGATTTCGTGACATCTATTATGTTACATTTTGTAAAATTTCACACAGTTTGTGTTTTTTAGGTAAATTCAAATAGATTGTTCTCTTAAAGTTGTACTTCGAACATAAACTAGAACCTCCTGTTCATTGGACTCCGAAGATCCACACTTTTTTCTATTCAAAGATCATCTTTAGCTCTGTATTTTCACCCTGAGAATTATTTGCAGGTTAAGAGATGTCTCATCTATAAAGAACACGTAAACCAACCAAGAACCTGTCTTTATCACTAGACTCCAACACAAATATTGAAGCAGAATGCTTACACAGAAAAGATTTATACATAGGAGAAATAGAAGTACAATCAAATTTTGATATGGCGCATCAATTTTCGAAATAATATTAAGAAACTTGTACAGTGTATTGGTACAGGGACAATCTTACACCCCCAAAAGAATAAGGGAAAGAAGCTTTTAAAAGCCACATCTATTTACCTATGTGTATGGGATTATGAAGTCATGAAATGTAAATAAAATTGGTCAGTATGCTATTCAGGAAGAATGTTTGCAACAAGTGAGCACACAATCCTCCAAAAAATTGGTGAGCTGTGAAGAATACAATTTGGGGTCATTCCGGAAGTGATCGACATGGGGAGTCGAAATGAAGTTACAAGCTCTGACCTCACATCCACTCCTCCGCTGCTTCTCTATGAAGGACTCGACGGACCCTGCAGGAATAACTTTGTCGGCAGAGCTATAAATGTATAGCTGTGGACAGCTTGGTTGCTGGAGTGTTAATACACTCAACACATCAGAAAGCCTCCTGTAATATGAGAATTATTATTAACAGAATATCATGGTAAAAAGGTTTACTGAACATAAATAATGTAATATCTAATTGTTGCTGATTCAGACAATTTAATTGCAGTTGTGCAAAAGTCATATTGGACATTTACATATGTAACAGATTACAGATTGCAACCTCGGAAAACGTTCAGCCTATTAAATGCAATGGAGAAGGTGGTTGAAAATTAAAGAAAATGAAAAGTGTGACAACTGACACTGCTGTAAATACCATATATAAACAAATTTGTGAGCATAACTGTTAGTTAAGCAAGTCCGGAATAATAAAACAAAAATTTTAGTTTGTTAAGGAAAGCCTCTTTACCTATTTACTGAAGGAAAATTTAAAACCAACCCGAAGAACTTCTCTAGCACAAGTAGAAGAGCTGCTTCAGTTAATGCAGGCTTGGCTTCGACAGCATTTCTAGTTCCATCCATTGCCTCTGCTTCTGCTTCACTTAAGCTTGTGAAACCTTTAGTTGCAACACTACGCTTCTTCAAAAACGCAGCAGAAAATCCAGAAGCCCAGACCTAGAAGCATGTATTCCGTATTTCATCAATAAGATCGAACAAAAATCACACGAAGAAGAGAATTATGAAAGAACACGATACAAGAGAACACTCAAGATGCTGAATTAATATCTGTGAATAGATTCACAGCCTTGACAAGAAGCTAATATCTCCTTTTCCTTTTCCACACTGTAACAAAACTTCTAGTCCCTAGTTTTGCTTCTCATAATTGACGGAAGAATTTAGAGAAGGGTAATACTCAACGACAAAGCCTCACTTGGTTTACATTAATCCTCTTCTTTCACTCTGCTCTATCAAGAGTTATTCCTACACTAAGTTAAACCACAAAGGCTCAAATTCTTCCAAAGATGTAGATAAAAGAAACATTTAATTGAATCTCATGGAAAAAATTGATGCAATGTGAAATAAATCAGCATCAAATTGGAAATATTATAATGAATATGCAGATTTTTGTACTATCTTAGATTAACATGAAAAAGACAAAATCAAGCAAGCTTCAACACACAAGAGAAATGCCAGAAATAACACAATGTGCCTTAACGTAACTGGTGGCACTATAGCTCTGAACATTCAGTGCACATCTCTTGTTTCATGTAAAGCTATATTTCAACACACAATGTCTTTCCAGCTACCATGTTGCTGTAGCACCTTGTGCACAACAATTCTACAAAAAAAAAAAATTACCTGTGGATCAGGGGCTGCCACAGGAGCAGAATCCACGATACAGCCCTTAATCCTTCCCGTTAGTGTGATATCCTTGTTCTGAAACTTTTCCAAGATGACTCCGTAACTGTACAGAAAAATAAGAGACTTGTCAAACATATCAGTGAGCAAAAGCCATGAAAATATCTAACTTTCGTCTTTTTTCTTTATTTTTTGAGATTGAGTTAAAATTTAATATTCAAAGTTTCAGCGATATGAGTGACAGGATTGAGTAGGAAGCACAAAAACTTACGTTAACCATCCTGTGTTGCTAAATGTGTGGAAAACCAAATTCTTTCCGTGCTCTTCTTCCAGCCATTCAGCGAGGTGGTTCACAAGCAATTCTATATCCTGCTCAGATTTCCCCCCAACTTGATAACTGAGAATCTCATTCATTGGGAAAGTAAATGTAATGGCATGAAACCCTCTCGAGGTATACCATTCTGCATATCTCTTGAGATGCTTCTGCTTTGCGCCTAACCATCCTAGCAAAACCACAACTGTCCTAGATTTTGCCGATGAACAATCAGAAACCCCAGACACATCGATGGTGTCTGGCTGTGGCAAATGCCATCTATATAAAACATCTGATGACGAAGGAGGAATATTATATGAAAAAGACACTGGTTTGGCAATTTTTGCTAACTCAGCAGACCGATACAAATTGAGGAAAACAGGAGAAGACACCGTAGAACAACAATTCGGTCCAATGTTAGGAAATGAGATTCTTACTTTAGGCACAGGCGTGCGAATTCTAGTGATAAAAGACAATTCCGTTAACTTGGAAGCAGATATTTGGGACACCCAAGATGAACTTGTTTCTTGTAATGACTCACAGACGAAAGGATTGGATTGTTCCAAGGAATTACAAGTCTCTGATGAACTGGAAGGCCGCAGTTTATCATGAAAATCAGCAGAAATAGAGGCCATTGCAACTGCAGAAGCCGCAAATACCGGTCTCTGAAATATTCCAGACAAGGAAGCCATGATGAAAAATAGGAGGCTCAAGATGTGTTGAAAAAGAATTATCGTCTACCCACAAAACCTAGAAACAAATTTTTGCATCCACCTACAAAAGTGAAGGATTAAAACATTAAACGCATTAGACAACAAAAACATGCCCGATTGAACAAAAACTAATATTTGGGGCGATACCTACCGGTTTAGGGGTAAACGTTTTGTGTTGAAGAATTCAAATCAGGCTGTCCAACTAATTGACAGCCTGATCCCAGCAGCCAACCAAAAAGAAATCCCCTTACAGAGTAAACTTATAATTCCTCAAGGCGTCCTGTAATTAAATGAATATCCAACCCGGAGAAATCAAATAGTTAACCAAACAACATAAAAAAACTTAAAAAGTGATGGGATGCTGATGCCTGAGCCAATAGGGTCACAACACGTGAATCGTGATCGTTTCTTAATATATCATAATCAATTATAAGTTATTTTCCATGTGAGGATTAAAATTACCCTAAACCAACATAGTCCCATATATTAATAAGAAAGAGTATGATGTGATGCTTCCAAAATTTTTGGATGGAAGGACATTATTATCCCCTATTTCCACCTAATTTTGCAGAAAGGAGTTGCTTTCAAATTTTAGCTTGAATCCTATTTTCATTTTTTTCAATTTTTTTTTGTTGAAATTTTACCAATCCTGAACGACATTAAATAATTTGGAATTAATGAAATAAGAGTAGAAGATTAAAACATAACAAGAATTAACAAATAAAATCAAATCTCCCTTCAAATAAATTATAATCTGGTATAATAGAAGTAAAAAATTCAGAATTGACATCACCAGACCTCGAAATTCTTGGGGGAAAGGGGGGAAACGGAAGAAGAAGCCAGAAATAAAAATGAAAATTAATCTAATAAATAAATAACAGATTGCGCGTGTGTCGAAGAGAGACGAACTGACCTCACAGAGAGAAGAGAAATTGAAGAACAAGTGGAAATCTGCCCAAAAAAATCAATGAATGAGTAAAATATTGTTCAATCTCTTGTTCTATAGCAGTCCAAGTTTATGGGAAAAAGAATGGACGCCTTTGAATCTGTTTCTCTCTCTACCCACTCTGTCTCTATATATACATGTTTGCATATACTGTTTTCACATGCACATTGCTTCGGGGTATCCTCGATTATTGCGTTCTTTTTCGGCAACTTGTCAAGGAGTCGTTTGGTTGAATTTCTATTTATACTTATATTCTTGGTAGAAGGATTTTTCAGGTTTTTCGAGGAAATCTATTAAAAATCTAAATTTTAATTTAAGTTAAAATCAACAATTAATTTTAATAACATATTTTATGGATTTCACAGCTTTTTAACTATACATTTCATCAACTCTTATCAAAATTTACTAAAAATTTGATTTTAATCCCCACAAAACAGAAGCATGATCAATTTCATTTAAAAATTATTCGGGTGTGTTTGATTGCAAACATGAAATTTGGGTGGAAATAAAATAAATTTCAGTCAATTAAATTATATAGAATTTATTTGCATGAAAATTATTAATTGAATGGGTTTGCTTAGTTTAATTTTCAACCTACCATCTTTTATTTTCCTTATTTTCAAGAAAAATATGGTCGAGTGACCAGGAGCATTTCTCATGGGGAAAAAAAATCAATCAAACAACGTAAAAATAGAAATTTGGGTGGAAAAAAATATTTTTCATAAAAAATATTGACAATCTAACGCACTATTCTAGTCAAAAAAAGTATTTTCAAAAAATTATCTAAATAGATTCAAAAATAGACTATTATTCTTATACTATAAATAACAAGAGTCTTGCTAAACATGTTTGAATCCACTCAGGGACGGACCCGGGGGGTCTTGGGGTACGTGCCCCCAACTTTAGAGAAGACTTTTTTTTTTTAAAGTCATATTTAGTATTAATTGAAATTGAAATTTTAATAAATCAAGTTAACAATTAATTTTAATAACATATTTCATGGAATTCATAAATGTTTAACTTTTATCAAAATTTAATAAAAAATTGATTTTAATCTCCACCAAACAAGGGCAAAATCACAATAAATTTGAATTTCGATAACATGCTAATTTTTAAAAAAAATCGACGATCGTACGCTCAAATATACAAATTGCATATATCATCTCAAAATTTATTTCGATAACTACATTATGGACATATCAAATAGTCCAAACATATATCGAAAATAGTTAAAAATACGTTAAACGTGAGTTTTAAAGAAAGACATGTAACTCGCATTTTTTAAAAAAAAAATCAATTGTTTCATTAACATTTATTATTTTTGCGATACAAATTTCTCAATGTAATTTTCATCATTTTATTAGGAAATTTTACGTCCGAAAAAGTCGTATCACATGTAAATTTTCGAACGCAAAATTGGGTATGATTTTTTTGGACATAAATTTTCGATTGTAAAATTTCTCCAAACTTCTTTACAAGTTCGATTGTGCCCCCCTAACTTTAAAGTTCTGCGTCCGCCCCTGAATCTACTGCCTTCGTCTTATGAAGATATACTTATTTTTATTTTTATACATATTAAGAAAATGTAATTAATATAATTAAAAATATATGTTTTTCTTACTTTTTTCCTAATATATCACTACTTTAATACGATTAATTTATATTTGTTGATAACAAGGTACATATATTAGAAAATTTAAAAATATCTATAGTTTCAATAAGAAAAGTGGCATATAATTTGTGACATGAAAAAAAGAAACAAAGTCTATCTTTATGGAACAAATGTACTATTACCTATTCAAATTCGAACGACTTTTAGCTCTTATTTGGTTTCCATTAAAATGAAATTTTGGGAGAAAATGTATTTTGAAATTGTGATTTTTGGAGTTTGTGTGGTTAAAAAGAAAAAAAAAGTTTTGGGACTATGCATAAAATTATTTTATGAGAAAATGTATTGTTGAAAATGAGTATTGAAAAAATGAGTTTTTGAAAAAAAATGGATGCCAAACATAGACTTAGCCCATGTTTGATGGATATTAAAATCAGTTTTTTAGTAGATTTTAATAAAAGTTAATGAAATGTCTGGTTGAAAAATCGTGATTCCCATGAAATATGTGGTTAAAATTAAATGTTGACTTTAACTTAAATTAAAATCTAAATTATAATTCCTACCAAATTAGAGCTTAATTTGTCACTTATCATCTGACTGCAATTTCTTTTAATAAATGTTATATCATGTTTGGAAAGTATTTACAATTAAAATTATAAATAAATAAAAATAAGTGATAAATAAATTGATAGTATTTGTGACTTGCGAGTCGTCGACTATAGACTATGCCAGCCCATATGACACTTCTTCATTGCCTAATCGTGTTATGGCTATAAAATCTTGAAATTGAGGATGATTATAGAGCTTAGAGTATACTCAACTAGATGAATTATCGTTGATTTTTAAACATGATTTATTTTCAAATGTACAATCATGACATGATTTGGCGATGTACATTCCCAAAAATACAAGAGACATCCTTATTTAACGTTACATCTAAATTTAGTAATATGATCGACAATATTACTAAAGTTGAATGTAAATTAAAGTTCGGTAATCAAATTCAGACAAATAAAAATCAAATTTATTATATAATTTAATAGGTTCAATGTTGAGTTTTGCTACACTGATATTTTTGTTAATATTTCATGATATGGCAGGTAATCGGCCATTTATTTGAATAATACTTATTCAAATTAATGACCAAGTTTTTTACACATTATGAAATTTCAACCAAAATGTAAAAAAATGTACGTCAAAATTGCTTATTCATTCTATTTTGAAATTAGGTTTTATTTTAGACCACGTGATATTGTATTTTTGCAGGATTCCAGCAAATTAGAGGTGGAATACACGAAATTCCTTTGAGGAATATACTTGCGATTATTCGGACAAATTCCAACTTAGATGGGATGGAATTGGATGCAGTATGGAGCTCCATTCCATTCAACTTTTTCCTTGTCCACAAAATTATTTTACAATCTCTAATTTCCCAATTACATTAGCCATAATTAAATAAATTCAAAATTTCATTTATAAATCTGTCGTTGACAATTATACAATTCTTGGTCACGATATTTCTAGAAATCTCCATCAATTGTTTTTTATGGTTCACAGTTCACTTACGAGATTGTACTACACCTCGTCTCCCAACTCCGAAGTACATACTAAATGAACGAGAATTTTACTATTTATACATCCGGTGTACAGTCCCTTCACAATAAAAAAATCGTGAGCTCTCCTATTGTGATCTAGCAAAACCCAATGAGTAAAGACTTAAATCGAATATCTTCAATCCTATTTGGGGAATGAAATGAGAAACTTTTCTCTATTATTTTTCTTTTATTTTCCATTCAGAATATTTGTTCAAGTAGAATTGTGACCTGAGGATGCTAGATGAGTTTTTGTAGTAGCTTCTTCTATATAAAGTTATCTAGGCTCTTGAAAAGCTCGTGAAAGGACTATGTTAAGTGATGGAATATGCAGAGCAGCATACGTATTCTTGACCAAATGAGAGATGAGACCAAAAGTAGTCGTGAAAGGGGAGCCTACAAGGGGGGTTGTCGTGTAAAGGGGGCCATTGAAATTGCCCCAACTGGACTCTTAATTTTTGAGATTCAAATTTAAAGTAACTTTATTGGTTTTTGTGTAGAATATTTTATTGGGTGAATGTGTGGTGGTGAATCTTACTGTAGCAAATAGAGTTTTAGATTAATGTTAGACAAACAGAGGCTTAATTCTTTCTTGTTCCCACTGAACCATAATTTTGGGTCCGCCCCTGAGAGCCCAGTCGGCTTTTACCAGAGCTAGAATTGATTTAATTAATTTTATTATTGCTTATTTCTTGTTTGTCATTTGTATCATCTTGGATTTTTTTCGTTCCATCTATTCAGTTGTTCATATGCAATCCCGATATTCGGTTTGTGCGCGAATTGAGTATTTTTTGTATTGATTACTCTAGTAAACTAGAGTTGATGTCTGCAGAATCTTGATTCTTGTCCTTGACGGGATTTATGATATAAGCTCCAATGCCATACTCCGATGCATCACCGGCAGCTCTGTATCGAAAATGGTAGTTTTGACCTATCATCATGCTCACCATTCCATCGATGGAACTTAACAAAATTAAGAAGCCAGAAAGGCAAGGCAGTATTATACCTGCCACAACACCGTGTACTCTGAGCTCCTTTGCTAACTTCTCAACAAATTGTTGTGAAGTAAGATATCGAACTTAACCTCGAATTCCCTGGGTATGACATTACCACATTGTGGAGCCCAAGAGGAAAGAACTCATTTTCGATCACATTTGGCAACTATTGGAGCCCTAATTAAAAAAAAAATCATGAAAGAAGTTATAAACAACCTCCTGGCCCGCTTCGTATGATATGATGATAAAACACAATTTATGTAACCTTCATAAAGTAATCTTTTACTCAATTTAGAAAATACTTGTGAATCTAGTAGATTATGAATGTTTTGCACATTCATCAATGCTTCGAACTAGATCGTGATCATATCTGCAGTCGGTCCTGTATCTTATGAAAGACTAAGAAGAGGTCGAGAGCATCTCATCTTAATCATGTGTACATGAAATACATGTAAAGGAGTGTTAGAAGTGTTCCAAAGTGTTTATCTTGTTAAGAGTGTCGATGCTGTTTTTTTCAAAACCAAGTGTTTCCTATTTTTCCACCATCGAGCCGATATAGTTTGCTTCTTGCACATATTACCAACATCTACTCTAGGAGGGCACGAGGACTTTCATGCGGGATAAAATTATCTATACTTACCGCCAAGTTGCTAATGTACATGTGTATATCTTAGAATGTTATGAAGAAACCAGAGCGTATTTCTATGTATCTTAACATGTTATGAGAACAAACCAGTTAAAAAAGAATGTTGATCTTCTTCTGATGTTCCTTTTCTCTCTTCATTTTACTCTTTCGAGTTTAGCAATCAGCCTTGATTATAATCTGATCCCATGTAGGAACCATCCCAGGAAATGCAACAAAGAGATAGAAAGCTTAAAATACACAAATCTCGCAGGCACATGCTGGGACAGGGACAATTTCTTAGTCAGAGCACAATGTCATACAAAATATTTTGCTGGAATATTATTGTAGGGAAATGTAATTTGGCTTCATGACTCTCCATTTGATAATTGTATGCTATCTACTATCTTTGATATAGAGAGGAGAGATCCACTGGCCTCTGTTTTTCTCTTTTGTAACTCATTTGCCTTGAAATACTTTATTTGCAGACTAAGAAAAGGGTAGAGAAGAAAGGGGCATTCCGTACCAAGGTTCCCACCCAAGTATCTCTGCCATTCCAACAAAAGCTAAAAGAAATGAAACTTCAATTTTTGCTGCTTGGATTGCAAGCTCCGGATGACCAATGTGAAGGGCATCGAACTTTCCCGAAGCTACTATCCCTCCTATTGTATGAAGAACCAAAAAAAAATTCGAAAGATGGAGGTGAGTTGCAGGACCGTAACATATTTGCAGCAATTTACAAGAAATATTTATCCCCAACTGCAAAAGTAACAAACTTTCGATCACATTTTATGACGAATTATCATGATTATCACCCCTCGCAGATGAAAAAAATTCAAAACATATATTAAGAATTGATAAAAAACTAATTTTTCATGCATTAAATGAATTAAAGTACTAAATGTGGAGATAATGATATAACAAAAATTGAAGTTCTTTCAGTTATACAGTTAAGTAGCATGCAAAGTTCACATTCCAGGCACAGGCTTGAAGAACATCTGATAAACATCAGATTTATCAAGAGGTCGAGACTCTCTCCCAGCTCAAATTAAGAAATTTAAGAACGATTACAAATTTGTGCAATAATTCAAAACAAAAGGCTGAATCCAGGTTAAAAGACCTAATAATCAAATCGGCTGATGCAATAGCATGCCAGCAGCTTTTAATATATCATATTTCTTAACAATAGAAATGTTATCACATACATATTCAATGTAAAACCAAGAATCAATTTAACCAACAAACCAATCGTGTAAATGAGGAAGCAAACTCTTTTTTATTTCTCTCAAACAACTGAAGTACAGAATAAGCCACAGTTCACTTGTTAGTTGTTGAAGACGAGACTTAAATGATAGACAACTGATCCTCTCTAATAGTTTAAACTTATAGATGACATGGTTAACATGGTATCATAGCTTGCAAAGGTTCTAGGTTCAAGTTTTGCTGCCATCCACTCAATGAAATTGTGCGCGAACGAGACTTCGATAGAAAAATATGAATCTTGCCTACAATTGTGAGAGGGGACATATTGAGGACAAATTTAAATAATATACACGTGGCTGTTTTTAATAGATCAAGCTTTTAGATGAGATGTATAACACCAGCAATACCATACCAAATTTCTGCACAGCAACACAATTTTTTTTCTTTCTAAAGTAACAGCAGAAAGCAAATTTCCAAAAAAAAAAAAAAAAAGGGCATAAATAAGAATCACTCCTACTTAAAATTGGGCAAAAATAGAGAACAAAATTGCAAAAAAGTTGTAACTGGTAGAGCTGTTATCAATAATCAAGTAACAAGTCCACCAATAGTTTTTGAATATGGACGTTTGTTCTCGAGCGCAGACAATGTTATTTTCCTCAATTCTTATCATTTATCACTTCCCTCATGCA
>CAIGRB010016774.1:0-26533 GCA_903798255.1 Fraxinus quadrangulata | reverse complement strand
TCCGCTAGACTACCTTCAGCCTTTTCTCGATCGTTTCAGGATGAAAGAAGATTTGATTACAAATTGTTGAAAGCTTAAAACACAATTGAAGAAAACTTGATCATTGATTGCTTAAAAGTTAGAAATTACAATTACTGAAAGCAGTAAATTACAATGGCTAGTGCAGGGGGCGAACACTAGAAAGTTTGAAAGATTGTTTGAAAGACTAATACCCCCTATAATAGACTAGGAAAAATAACCTAAGTGCCATAAGTAGACGTTGAAAAGCCGATGAATCATACTAAACTTTTCCTATTTTTTAGATATTTTACAATAGAAATAAATATTACAATGGAAAGGAAATTACAATTCAAACTAATCTAATATTTACAATGTGCGATCGAAATTAGGCAAACTGCGGCTGCGATGAGATCAAGGGGTTTAAGCAAAATTGCAGTCCTTGACACAGAGGCTTACGTTAGTGATCAAACTTTGGGAATAGAATTTTTAATAGAGAATGTGTGGTTAAAAAATAATAAAAAATTTTAGGTTCGCGTGTAAAATTATTTTATGGGAGAATATGTGATTCAAAATGTATTTTAAAAAAATGAGTTTTTGAAAAAAATGAGGGGCTAGCTTATTTTGTCTTAAATGGATCCATTTACTTCCTAGAGTGTCGGAATTGTTTAAAAGAATTATTCGATGTGTTTTGACTAATTCGTAGTTGAAATTCTTGTCGATGGATATGTGATACATACAAGAAATTTTTTATTTTTAACTAAAACCATATGAAACGTGGATCAAATTGAAAGCGGGTAAATTTAGATTATAAACAATAAAGAAATTTCTCGAATCGCATCTGATTGCAGATTCTCGACAAGTAGGGGTTGAGCCAAGAATGAGAGACATGACTAAATTTAGAACAATTTTTTTTTTGTAATGAGGTCGTAAAATAAAATTTATAAAATGTATACATTACTTGTTCCATGTGGTTTCCATATATTGAAATGACTAGTTATTAATTATATCAATGACAGTTAGAAAAAATGCACAGAGAAATGATCCAATTTTTACGATCTTTGTTGTCGCTTACTATTGAAAGAAATAGAGAAGTATTTATTTGGGATAGACCGTAGCCATTGTACATCTTTCGAGAAAATACTACTCTCGATTCTTGATTCTTGGCACTGCCACCCTCAGCCTATAATTTTTGTGTGAAAATCATCCTTTCAAATGGATTTCGTCTAGTTTATGAGTTAAATGTGTGTGCTCTTCTCACAAGAAACATTTTAGAAGGGGAAAATGCTAGCTGACTATTCAGCCCAATTGCTAATTCAACGTGCACAACGTATAGGAAATCGGTACTTGTGGGTTCTTTGTATGGTGCAACCCACCCATGTGCCTTAGATCTAAAGAATAATCTCCGAGTTGCTAAGGTCCATTATGCGTTTTCAAGAAGAAAGTAGTAATCCCCGAAGAACAATGGGTCCGCTTGAAAGTCAATTTGTTGTAATGTTAAGTTTTTTTTATTGTATTTGCAGATTTGTTAGTCAATGAGTAAGAGAAGCCCCGTTTTCACCATCATTCCACTGATGCCTTGCTCATTTCCTATTTTCATCATCTCATATTCATTAAGAAAAGCATATTAAATGATATTCAATAAAAATTCCTCCATCATTGTGACAACGTCATTTGCGTGTACATAAATCGGAATCACGTTCTTATTCCATTTATTTTTTTTATCAAAGTAACACAGCAGTGACTACGTCGTAAAATCGGCCCACAAACTAAAGTTGAGATATGTCCTCCCTCTTAATAGATCGAAAAATCAGCGGAAACTTTATCTAACGAGACCCAAATTGAGGATGCCCCAAGAAGTGTTAGGCCATGACCTCTCCTTAGCCTTCATCAATAAAACCCTTGACCAAGCAATCCAACCTTCCCATGACATTCTCTTGTCCCATGGACTCCCCCATTCTACCAGAAGTCTCACCCCTTTCTCAGCCATTTTCTCAGCCTCCTCAAACCTCCCTTCACTCAAATAAATCTGTGCCAAAACCACATAAGGCTCTCCAACAAAAGAGTTTTTCTCTAAAGACCTCAATAACATCTCCTCAGCTCTCTTCAGCTCTGTCTTTTTCGACACGTTATGGCAAACAGCTTCCCAGTACAAATCTCGTGCAATAATCTGGTCTTTCGAATCCAAAACTCGCGTGCAGTAATCGAAAACCGGAGGGATAACGAGTTCAATGTCTTCATCTCTATCTTTTAACAACTCATCACCATGTTGTTTTTTCCTTTGTTCAATGAATATTTCTTCTTCCCGGATGATTAGAGTGTATATTGCACCCATTCTTGAAATGGAGTTGATCCATAAGCCTGGCTTGCCATCACCCGGCCATAGGGTCGAAACATTATTGCCAGAGAACTCGAGTCGACCATTTGAATTGTCGAATAAAGAGTCCTGAAAACTGAAGAGTTGATCACTGAAATCCCCCATTGTCATCATAAGAAATACTGCAAAAACTCTCCTGGAAAGCAATACATCTTCACCAGTCTTTATGTGTTTCACAGATATACCTTGAGCAGGCACAAGGGACTGCAATTTTAGCCTCCAGGGTTCTTCATCATTAAACAGATTCTTCTCCTTGGCATTCTTCAAAGAAATCTCAGAAAGTTCAAGGTGTTCAATGAGCTCAGAATCAGTGTATTTGAACAAAAGATCATCATGAATGAGAGACTGGCGTGGAACTATGCAAAACAAGTGAATCAAACGCTCAGCAGCATCACCAACGTGAGCCCGAACCGTGTCTCGGCCAGTCGAGGGATCAAAAATCGCAAGATTTACGTAGGAATTGGAATAGGATGAGTGAAAAAGGCCACAGAGACAAACTGATTCAGGTGCCTTCCAAATCTTGAGTATGCGATATAAATCGACAAGGTGATCAAGAAAGCTGCCGTGCTTGTGCCAGCACTCTCCGGCGCCCACAGAACGCAAAACGGATATTAGACCAGGCAGATTCTCGTTGACGGTTTCAAGCTCGCCTGTGAGGAAGGGACGGGCCGATTCCAATAGTGTTTGGAAAGAATCATAGTTGTGCGATAAGGATTGGGAAGATGGCATGGCTGGAAGAATATCTACCAAAAAATTCAACAAAACGCGCAGCGAACACAACAATGGGAATTTATGAATACGTGAAATTCTTGTTTTTATAGGAAAGAAGGGGGTGAACAAGTTTGATCTTATCTTTTTTATTGCGAAATTTCTTATCTTATCGGGTGAGAAATTCAGAACATGTGATTCTGATAGAAATCTTTTTTCATACATCATTCATATATCTATCACGTATTCATCCTTTCGTAACTTTTTCTAAACTCTGTGGATTACATCATCATCTCCAACCCTACATCAAAATTTGAGATAAGTTTTGCACCGTTTTGTACTAAACTAAAAATCGTCTCCAACTATTACACGAAAACGTACACCAAATGAACAGTATTTAATCATTTTTTTTTCTTAATAATTTATTTATTTGAAAATTTATTTCTTTATTTATTTTACAAATACATAAATTACTAAATAAATAATTATGTTAAATTAACGAAAACTTATCTTAATTTTTTTTAAAATAATAAAAATTTATTGTATTAAAAAATACATAACACAAATACCCTCCATCAATTAGTTGGGAAAATGGAAAAAAAAAATGATAAATTTGACTGTGCACCATTTTGGTGTGTAAACTTTGGTGCCACATTGGAGAGCTTTTGGTGCATTTTTGTGTTTTGGTACTTAGCTTTGGAGATGTTCTTAGGGTTTAATTGGTGGATGAATAGCCATTAAGTCTTACTGTTTTGTTCTTATAAGGGAAATGTGAGAATAGTGAACTAATTGCTTGTTAATAACTTGTAATGGGCATCTTGGAGTTAGTATGAAAATGAATTGGCATTTTGCATTTCTTAGAATTTTACGTTTTCTATGCAGGGGCGGACCCAGCACCTGGCCAGCCCCCACGGCCGCCCATGCTGGGTTCGTCGGAAGCGTCAGGTGACTTCGTCAACTCGCACTCCCCGTCCGTCGGCGTCGGGAAGAAAGAAGAACAGGCTGAAAAAAAATTCCCCCCCACCGCTCTTATTGTTTCATTTGGGTTGGGCCCTATTTGATTGTCTATGGTTGACAATCACCGGTCATTGGTCAACGGTCTCCACCCGTGCTGAACCAAATTGCTGGATTCACCCCTGTTGCTATGAGGATTTGCCATTGGGTTTAGAATGGTCTGAACTGGGAATAATATGTACTGTACTGCGGTGACGTTCATATTGCAGTTTCATATTCGTTTAAAACTATGATTTTCCTGTTCTTGTTGCAAATGTAAAAGGGCATGTTCTTATTGCAAATTTCCTGTTCGTTCTCTTGGCGCACTGAACCTACGTACCAAAGACATTTTAGAGATGAATTACCTATTTTAATTGTCCACGGAAATTCATTTGGAAATATTTGATGTTCTTTTTTAATAAATAAAATTTTCATCGTTGGTAGGTGTAATTGATAGGTTGCGAATTGATTGACAACTCAATTCAAGAGTGTTCAACTTGAATTTTAGCTCTGTCTAGCCACGTTCCATTATTTGCGTTGTGGATATCAATTTGTTGTGGAAAAGATAAGAGATTAAATTTTAATTATCCAAGGAGATTGATTTGGAAATATTTGATGTTTTTTTTTTTTAATAGTAAAATTTTCATCAATGGTATACAGTTGGTAGGTGTAATTGATAGGTTGCGAATTGATTGACACTCAATTCATGAGCGTTCAACTTGAGTTTTAACTCTGTCTAGCCCCGTTTAACAAAACGATTATATTCTTATTTAAATTTGATGCATCGTTTTATTGATCCAAGAAGCGAGTTTTGCTTTATGGATTAAACTATTTGTACACACAAAGTGTACACCTTAATTGACTCTTTGCCATGTATCAAAAATTTAGCAGTTGAATGAAAAGAATGATATCAAGATCAATGTATCAAAATTTATCGATTCATATTGTAATAAATTAATGTATCAATCTTTGTGTATATCAATAATGTAGCATGATCTTTGTTTTATTTAATTACAATGGTACTATGATGGGGTCAGTTGGATGGTAGTGCAAGTGAGATATTTTGCAAGTGAGGTGAAATGACCATCATGCTACAACCATCATTTCCCTTAGTAGGATACAAAGTGCCAAAAAAATAATAATAATAGAATAAATTGATGGCCCACTTTGCTAAAGTAATCAGACTTTATCGCTAGAATACAAATTGTTGTTCATCGGACATCCTCGAAAGACTCAAAAAACCTAAAATGATCTCTATTTTAAAAAATCGACCTTTAATTTTAAATAGGGTGAATGACTTTTTTCAAACCAAATTCACTCTCTAAAATTAAATGCATTCAAAATATTTCAATTTTTAATGCTTCATACATTGACACGTGTACAAAGAAAATAGAGAAAAATAAGTTAAATTATGAGCATATTGAGTTGATTACCATCCTTTCTATTTATTCAATTAAATCAACTTCCAATTTTGGTAAAATTAAGTCATAAAATAATTGAATATGCTCTTAATTTAAGTTTTTTGAGTAGAAGGAAGACGACTTAAACGACGAGTTTGCCTGAGCCCTCTAAGCCAATTATTGTGTAAATGAGTCGATTTCATCATCACAATCCCTCCTGAATTTTCAGGTTGAGATGAGAATGGATGGATGCCACAACTTCTAATTGATTTAATTGAATAAATAGAAAGGATGGTAAGAAAAGAATCGATATTCCAACTCCAATGCATTTTTAATTCAGATTTATAATTAATGTGCAATTAAATAGTTTAATCTTTATTATTTAATAGACTGGTCATGAAATTAATAATCCTGCTAAAAACATATTGAAATTTAAGTTAAAATCAACAATTAATTTTAATCACGCATTTTCTAAGACCACAACAGTGAGTTCAACTACATATTCCATCGACTTTTATCAAAATCAACTTTTATCTAAACTACACAGGAGCTTAAAATTGTCTTTCATTACAAGGCATAACCTGCATCACCATTGTTCATATCCAAACCTCGGCATTTTCGGGGGCATTCGAAGATTTCTATAATTTTTTTTTCTGATTTCTGATGCATTGCCCCTCGAAGATAAAATTTCTATAAGCACATAAATTGACATGGGTTATCCATGAACTCCTATTGATTTTTCGAAACCACCAAAGTTCTATTATGTTTTATATGGAAAACACTAATTGAAGTGAGATTCTTTAGAGGCATAAATCAACCATGGCCAATACAATAAAAATGTAAAATTCAGACATTTCCCCTTTTCATAAGATCTATGCAAAATGAAAGAATCTTGTCCTGAAATTAAACCTTAATTGAAGGCAACAACATCCTGGAGCCTGCCGCCTGCCTTTCAAACCAAATTAAAGGTCTGCAAGATAAAAGCATATTTCACGGCGTCTTCCTAGCCTTTTAGAACTGCATCGAAAAAGTAAAACATCGTTTCTCGTTACCAGATGCCTTCCCGCCTGCTTTTCAGACCATATTTAACGTCTTCAAGATAAAAGCATATTTCAAGGCGTGTTCCTGGAGACGTTCAAACCTGCATCAAAGAAACATTTATCCATTCTCTTCAGATTCTGTTTCAAGGCTATAGCTAAAGAATTTGATTCGACATTTCTAGATTCAGCCAGCATTTTTCGTAATTTTACATCTTGGAACTCGAATTAGGACAAATCACATTCTTTTGTTCAATTTTCTGTGATACCGACTCCAAAACTTAATAGTAATAGAGAAAAAAAAATGGACTACAAACTAGAATATCTTACAAACTTCTGACTTGCTTGGCCTGGCAGAAACATATTGTTGTTGAAAGACGAACAGGGGCTTAATCTATTACTTGGGCCGGGGAACATCCCATACAATAATGCTGAAGATAGGAAATATGTTTGGAAAGATGATGCTAAAGATCCTTTTCATGGTAACTCTGAAGATATACAGACAGCAATTCGAAATACCCCATACGGATTGCTAAAGTGTGAGATGAAATATAGGAAGCATTTTATATGAACTTCGATGCAGCATCACAAGGCCAATTACTTGGAACTAAATCCAAATTCAAAGATGTAACATATCGAGATTTACCATGCAAAAACTGCATGGAAGTCCATCATCAATTCATCTTACTTTTACTTTCCATTTATTTCAAGATACTCACTACTTGTTAGAAGCCTGTTGCAACCAAAACTTGAACAACCTATTTTCCCTAGAACTAGTACCGTAAAATGTGTCCCACAACCCAACCCAGAAAACCAAAACAATAAAAATTTAAAAAATAATAAAGAGCAAACTTTACCGATTTCATGCACAAGGCACTTAATATAAACAAACTTAGCCTTATTCCATAAATTCGAGGTCCAATACATGAATTCTTTTTCACTACTTTGTTGGATATGTAGCTGCATCTACTGAAAGATTTGGTGAAATTCACATCAGACCAAGTTAATTTTGGTATACTACTAACATGTCTTGCTCGGATTGCATCACTGTTATGAGTAGGAGGAGCTTCTTTACGTTTGCATTCCAGTCTTTTAAGTCTCCCTTTCCATGCACAAGTTTTATATTCTATACTAAATGCCATTTTATGCAATCATTTCCGACTAGGAATTGGAGCTAATAATGTATCTCACATATACATAGGGGGTTTAGGTTCCACAGCAGTCAGTCCAAGAATCTTAACAAATAATCTGGATTTTGAAGGAGAATCTGATGCATAATAACTCACGAACAAAAACAAATCAGAGAAAATCACCTTCCCGACTTTGAAAAATGTCCGGCACCAAGTTCACATTTAAACAGCAGAACATTGTCATCAGTCTTCACATCCCTCAACTTCGCCACGAACTTGGCAGGTTCTGAATACATAACCCGCGTATCTGTCGTGGAAAACCAGTATTAAAATTGAACTCCAATTGATCAGAATTTCAGGTACATAGTCAGAATGTGCACCCACAAGATATTCATATAATAGAGGCACAGTAAACACAAAAACGAAACTTCAAGATGTCTTTACAAAATATAACGATAAAGGAGTCTAAAGCCCCTATCTTTAACAAAATCTCATATATTCCTACACCGAAGAATAATCTCTGATAGATTGTCAAAATGTGACTAACTGACATCAATATATTCAAAGCATTGAAAACATGATGAAGAAAATTGAATAACTCTTTCCCCTGATTCTTTTGGTTCCTTTGACAGAAATACAATGGGAAGAATTTGCTTTTGTACTTACCATGTAAACCGGCTGTTATAAGAATGGCTGGATAATTTTGGGCTTTAATCTGTTGAATTAAGCCACACAGATCAATATACAATCAACAGAATTACTCTTTGCCTCAATGAGTATGAGAGCATAGGAAAGAAAACTGATTTGATACTCACATTATCAACAGGAGAATAAGACTTCATGTAGAAATAAAACTCTTCTTCCCGAGGATCACCCCATTCCTGTAGCACCAAAGGAAAACACCTGAGCAAATGTTCTTCTTTTGCAACATATGATAGCTTCAAACAATAAATCAACATTGAATTGGCAGCTGTAAGAAATATAAGAATTTGAAGTAGGGCGACTGGATGGTCTGGAGACTCTGGACAAAAATACAGGAAATTAAATGGCCAGTTGGCAGGGCAGTCATACGGCCAAACCAAGAACAGTAAATTCAAACTCAACAGTCATTGGGACTGCAACTTGGACTGTTTAGGTCCATTTAGAAAGTGAAGGGAACAGCCAAATAATTGGTTAAGGGGTTTGAATTTGGACTCAGTTCCAGCATTTCATGTCCAAAAAACCAACAAAATATGTCTAATAATTTAAGTTGCATAAAATTTAATATTTCCTTTTTGATGCAACTAGTACAATGAATAACCCATTTCATTTGGCTCTCAACTGATTCATGAAAAAAATGATTTACGCACCTGCTAAATTTTAGTGAGATGTTTGGTTAAAACAGTAAAACTGATAAATTATCAAGATTAATCAAAAGTTCATAAACAACATGTGATGCTTAATAATCGATTATTCAAATAAGCGAAAACAAATTCGGCCAAAAATAATTCCTTTTAATCTAGTTAGGATGCGAAAAATGGCCAGAAAAGAAGAGAGTGCGAACCACAATCACAAAATATTTTAGATTTTAAAATACAACTGAACTATAGGGAAAAGCAAATAAATCTCAACTCAATTTCCTCGAGAGTCATAGCTAAGGAGATAATAACATCACTGCAAACATGGAATTCATTTCTAAGTTACTGCTACTTGGGTCATTTCTAAATAAGACAACAAGAGAAATAAGACAATGTTTCTAGACAAACTCATTCAAGGGGAACTCTTTTTTGACGAAACCATGAAATACATCGTGAGTCCAATCCACGTCATACTTCTTTGAATAGAATAGTTCCATGCTCTATGCATATACATAGATTCGTGTAACGTATCATAGTATCAACATCAAAAGACAAAAGTAAATAAAATAAAAACTTTCAGTGCCATCAGTGATTGATGAATTATGTAATGACACTAATTCATAAACATCACAGTTGTGGGCATAGCATCTCATCCAAAAGGATACCAGATGCTAGAAAATGACTAGATCACATTATCGTTGTTGTCAAGAAAATAGATTCAAACTGTGGAAGTTCAATTATTGACTTCTAAGTTCAATTCATTGACAAATTAGAGAGACCAAAGAAAACCAGTCAAATTGAACTTTCTTAGCACTGTCATGACAGGCAAACTGACCTCCCACTCTGAAGTTGTAAGGGGAATAGTCGGATCTAGCATTGTAGTCAAAACATCAACAAAAGGAACTCCAGCTACAGCAGCCTTAAATAAATCAGGCCTCATGTTAAGAACAGCACCAACTAGCAAGCCCCCTGCACTTCTTCCCTCAATGCAAAGTTTTTCCTTGGAACAATACTTCTTCTCTACCAAATATTCTGCGGAAGCAATGAAATCTGTGAATGTATTCTTCTTCTTCAACAGTTTTCCATTTTCATACCACTGTCTCCCCATTTCACCACCTCCACGAACATGAGCAATGGCATAAATGAAACCCCTATCTAACAAAGACAAACTTGATTCCTCGAAACTTGGATCTATACATATCTGTTCAAAATACGAGAATTAGAAGATTAACCAACTAATATGTAATTTCAACCATTCATTTTATGTCAACAGAAAGACTTGCTCATTCATGGATGGAACAACAAGGCAGAAATTAACAGAAGTCTGGTCAAACTATAGACTAATTATTGCATGCTGCAGTAGCACTTAAATTTATTGCATCCAATTAGTTATAATCAAAGAGAACATTTTCCTATGCATCAATGGCATTATTATACAAAATAAATAAATAAAAGGAAGATGAAGTCTGACAAAAAGAGTAGGAGACTACTGCATGTAGCAGTTAGCTTAATTAATATGGGAAAAACTCCTAGCATTATATTTTTTTAATCAATAAAACAATTCTTACCTCATAGGAACCATAACCATAGAGAAATAACGGATCCGACCCGTCAAGCTTCACAAGATCCTTTTTGTAGACAATTGATATGGGTATCTGAGTTCCATCTGGAGCAGTAGCCCATTGCCTTTCAGTAATGTAACTTTTTGAATCAAAGCCTCCCAAAACCTGAGTCAGTAAACAAACTGTTAAAAGAGACATTTCGCTTTATAATGTAAGCATTAAAAGTCAGGTCAAACAGAAATTGATTGGGCAACCCTTTCAAACGATTTTCATACCCTTTCTGGACAAATAATACGGATAACAAGGCAACTATTTTTTTGCCATAAGTTTGGGCATAATGCAAAGGCAACAAGGAACTCAAAACCCCAAACCCTGAAGTTTGGGCATATTGCCTTCGTGTCCTATTATCATACCAAAATGAATTATCAGCCACAAAAATGCAACCCACAAACAAGCTCATTTCAGTCAGTATCAACCTTCACCAAATTTCCAAATCCCTCAATTTCCGCCAAACCACATCAAAGACCCCAACCAAGGCCTACTCAGCAGCAAAAATTACAACCAAACTTCTCATACTCTAACCCCATGCTATGCACTATGATCCCTACATTAGCTGCAATGAGTAATAGTGCATGGTTGATGGACTTAGGGCCCACGCACTATATGACTCTAGATATCAACATCCTGAATACTTCCTCACCTTTCCAAAGCTTCTATCAGTTTATGGTGGCCAATGTTAAGACAAGCTACATCTCCAATATAGGCAGTGCTGTTTCTTGCTCAATCAAAATGCTTACTCCTTACAAATGTTTTGCATACACCAGAAAATTTGAAAAGAACTTAGCAGTGTTACAAAAATTTGTCCCGATAATCATGGCTTTGCAGAATTTCACCCCCCTCATTTTCTTGTGAAGGACAAATCTCTAAGAAGGTTCTTGAAGGAAATCTACTTGACAATGGACTTCATAAACTCAACTCAGCATCCAACTCTCTAAAGTTTCCAATCTTCCAGCTCCTACCAGCTTTTCAGATCCAGCAAATAAATCTACGGCGTCATAGAGTAGGACATCCAGCCTTTTCTATAGTCCCTAAGTTTTAAAAAAAATGTAACTTGAAATGTTCTATAGATTCATGTTCTACAGTTTCACTTTTCCCATCAGTTAGATACAAGTCATAGACTTCCTCATTTACTTTCAAATTCTAAAGCAGTAAAGCCTTTTGAGCATGTTCATTCTGATTTATGGGGTCTGGTCTCAATTGACTTAGTGAAGGGAGTCAATTATATTCTGCTTTTCCACAACTATAGGAGATTTACTTGGCTATACCAGAAAGGATGACAGGTATTCAACATTTCCCAGATTTAAATAAATGATGGAGACATAATTTCACAATAAAAGTAAAAATCAGCAAATTGATTAGGAAGGGAAAAATAGACGAATTTCTCAGTTTCTATCCAACCATTGCATTAAACACAGAGTTCTTCTCCCAAATTCCTGAGCAAAGTGGAAGGCTTGCGAGGAAAATAGACATATGGTAGAAGTAAGGTTGACCCGAATAGCACATGGGTCTCTCTCTATTTCTGGCCTGATGCCTTTCAACAGCTATGTAGTCATTAGGTTACACTGCATAACACTAAATTTCACAACACCACCATTTTGAACTACTTTACAAAGAATAACCAACCAATATCTCACTCAGAGATTTTTGTGTTCATGCTAACCTTTGCCACGCCAGTACCATGATCACAAACTACAATTTAAATATGTTGAGAGTTGAGTGAGTATAGCCTGAATTTAGTTCAACTAAAATATGGATTCTACGTGTCTTGCCATGTCATTTTTATTGAAAAGGCCCTTCCCTTCACAGCACAATCTCAAACTCTCATGTCTGTTTATGTTAGAGAATACCATCCAAATCAATTTCATGATGCATATCAAATTCTTCTCAGTTGTAACTATAAGCTGCAACATGTGTTCAACAAGCACACTAACTGCATCTCGTACTTTCATTGAAGAAATTTATTATATTCATGACATCAACTGGTAGAAAGGTGGTCAAATCGGTCAGCTGGCAGATGTAGGAACTGGTGAGGCTAACAGTTCAGTATTCAGGCTGATTTTCAAAGCATTGCCTTTACCTCATTTACACAACACAAGAAAATTGCAAAGATTTATGAGCTAGAAGATCAAAAACTTTGAACAACAATAACAAGTAAATGAAAGAAAGTGACCATGAATGAAACCAAATGTAATGACTCCAAGCATAGACATCTGAGTAATTCCATTTTAAACAGCTCTTTATAATAATTACAAGCACTAACTCACCATTTTGGTCTTCTTGAGAACTGAAACCCCAGAGTTCAAATCATAATCATAAACAGAAGGAGGTGTCCTCATCGAGCTATAATGAAACCTTAAAATGCTGGAAGAAAATTCTGACTCCGACATATCCAATGAGTATACAGGATCCACAAAATCAAGAGTCCGGCCACCTTCAAGTCTTTCAACTGGCTCTCCAATAGCTGGAAGACGATATATGTTTATTTTTGGCAGACCATTTTCACGCTCATAGACAACAAGATGATCGCTAAAAAGTTGTATGTCCTGGATTTTTACACTGGATAAAACACCAAACTCACTAACAGAGTTTCTCAAAAGATGTCAACGGACTAAAATATACATAAAAGCAGTGAAGAAGAGATATTCCAGTTTTTTAAAATTTTTAGAGCATTGAAGAACCAAACTTTCACGTGTATATTTTAGTCTAATGGCCCACTCTATTAAATTTTATCAAGCATATAAGTAACTTCATAATACCATCGAGTGTTCAAGAAACTCATTGGCGTGCAAATTAGTGGTTTTGTTTATTCTTGTATGCTCAGATAATTATCAAATATAGATAAATTGAAAAAACAACTAACTAAGAGCACACAACTTAATTAGATATACGGATTCTGGTACAATATAATTGCATCTAAGTATAAGTTGCTTTAGAATCCTGCAATTCTTTCCAGTAACCAATTAATGAAGAAACATCTACGAAATATATTTTTCTCAAAAGAAAAATCTAGAAAATCACTGAACCTAAAGAACAAAGCTGTCAGCATATCCAACGTGCTAATGGCAATCTTCTGGTAGACATGTTCAGTTACTTAGATATTGATTTTCTACCAACTTTCATTCTTCCTTTTGACTGAATGACGGTTAATCAGATTTTCATAGATCCAAAAAATTGTAGTAATTGGCAAGGAAGATGCTTGCACTTATAAGCATAACTCTAGAAAGTGGAAATTTATTTGTTTGCTTGTAATAATAGTCTTTCGGTTTTAAGAAAGTTTTCCTTTTGTTATTTTGATTTTCCAACCAATATTATAGCAAGTTCTCCGTTGTTACACTTTCTACATACAAATAGGACTACTCTTGTTGAGTGGTTCATACATTTCTTCACAATATTCAATATTATTAAGATCTCTCTCTAATGTTTCTCTCAATAGATTCACCTCGGTTATACAATGATTGGCATCAGAACTATGTATTGTTGAGAGTCTACTATCAAGGTAAGGACCCAAATTTCTTGTGGGATGAGATTAAGCTAACATGTTGGGAAAATGGATGCAGTAACCTAATATGGAAATCATTGTTTTAAACATCTATTAGAGGCTCACACATTCAAACTATCAAACTAAATATTGTTGTTATCTAGTCTGTTACCTTGGCCGGTGGGGAAGTATAACTCTAGTATCCGATGTATTATCCAGTGGGCAAGCAAGTAGTTCAGAATTAAAACATTCGTCACTCCTCCTCTTAATGAAGAAATGATTCCCACGATGACTTGCTGACGTATCAATGCCATCTAATCGTGGTGTCAAAACATTTAGTCCATTTCCAGGCTTCAAAACATCAAGATAAAAGACAAATCTTGTGATTTTACTCTCAGATGCAACAAACAGAAACTTCTTGCTCTCAGAAGCCACGAGATCTAGAGAGAATGTTTCATCCTTTTCATGATAAAGACAAGAATCTAATGCTTGTTCTGTTCCAAGCTTATGTAACCAAACCTGCCAAAGGCAATGGAAAATAAAAATATGGTTCAGACGATAACAAGCAATGGAAATGGCCAGATTACTTTCTTTTATGTGTAATGCAAATAAATGAATTACTTCCTATGTTTCCGTGCAACAGGATAATTAAGAAGCAAGATCGGGAAGAAAGTAGACATGCTGCTATCATTTCTAAGTCTTTCTGCATGCATTCTTCGCCTAAATCGATGATAAAGACTATCATCAAATGCAAGTGGTAATTGTATGCTTGGCATTAACATTCTAAAAGCCTGGAATCTTATTCTATAAACAGGACAGTTAATAGTTTTTTCCTTCTCCTAGATTTGTTTGTCTAATTTTTAGGACAGGCAAATATCCCTTATATAGGACAAGTATCGGAACCAATGACCAACAAGGTAAATCCTTGAGAGTTGGTTGGCTTGCAACCATTGCCTACCACTCAATGGTCTGATAACCACCACCTACCCACCCCCTGGCTCCAAAAGCACACTGCAAATTCATAAATCTCATTCTTATCTTATGTATAAATACAATTCGAATCTAGATTTTCAACAGAGATAATAAAAAATTAAGAATAAATAGAAGCAAGGACAACAGGAACGTATGAGTCGTGATGGACCTGATGGTCCTTCCAGTGCAGCTGAAGTTGGAATAGGTTCATTACTTTATTTAGTTTGTGTAGTTGGAGCTGAAGTTTGTAACTGCACTAAGTAATGATACATCCAATACTATTTCACATTTGAAACCATAATTACTAATGACCGAAGAAAGAAGAGAATATTTTGTGAGCCACTAAGTACGAAAATCTTCTCAAGAATATGATCAAGTTCATACTCCATACCTTGTCCGGCCGGAGGATCTCATCCCTAGTGGTGTAAACTAAAGCCTCGTCACCTGCCCATTCTAGATCTGATGTAACTCCAACCAGAGGCATCCCAACCGGTGTTCGGGACTCTATATCAATGACATGAACAGTAAAAATTTCATCTCCTTTAGTGTCTTCGGCATATGCAACAAATTTATTATTCGCACTGACCTGGAAAAAAAAAAGATGAAGTAACAGAGAAAGAGAGGAACAGTCACACACAGGAAGAAAACTCTCTACGACACAAATTTAGTGAAAAAAATAGAACATTAAAAATGTGCCTCCAGCAACCTGCACTATTACCCATCTCTTACTACCCGGCAGGTCCTGCATCCAACCTGTAACAACTACATCAACAACCACCGACCTACTTCCACCCAGCCTCCACCACAACCATGACCCAACCATACAGACCCATAAAATCATAGAATAACCAACCAGGCAATAAAGTCACAGATTCACGAAAGGAGACATTCTCACTACACATTCCACACAGTTATTGAATAACGCGCCCTCAATCATAGAATCTCCATTACTAAAAGAAGAGGAACAATTTAAATTGTATTCTGCTGGGACAGGGAAGATGGTTGGTAGTGGTGGACAGTGTAAGAGGTTTTTTCTGAAAATGGAACAATTAGTTCTTTTCCAAGGGTTTGATTGAAGTATGGCGATGAGTTACTGATTTTACTGTTGGGTGTTGGTGGTGGAGTATTTCTTAGGCAATGGTGGCAGTTGAGTTGGTCGGGTGGGAGATGGATATGAGCTGGAGAGGTGCGGTTTTAATTCTTCTCTTCTATTTCTTTCCTTCTGTTGGGGGCAGGCAGGGGGAAAAGGAGTTGGGAAACAAAAAATGAAATTTTGCATACAGTCTCAGGGTTGATAACCAAATATACAATGATCAGATTCTCCCTCTAGCTACTAGTAACAATCAACTTGACAGTTGATCTTAGAACAAAACAAGATTTTATTTTACTGAACTTTCAAGATATTAATTGTGCTAAAAGTTATTTCTTCTTTCCCATCTTCGACATTATAAAATAATTTCAACTAACTGATTTGTTTCTTTATACCTCAGTCATTTTTCTTTTCTTTTATGATTTATATCCTCTCTTATAAATCAGTGGACATAACACTGCAAAAATGCTAGTTCAAAAGAAAGAAAGAGCCAAAGAGGCGTGCTCTTACTTTAAAAGCGCCAATGATGTAAAATGCATGTTCTTGAGCTTTGATGTTCTCATCCAGGATGACATGCTCCGGGGATGCATCAGATCCAGTTGGCATGGTGTCATGTACAGAAGTTGGAGCACCCATATTAGAAGCAAGACGACGACAATGCTGGACATATTCTTTACCCTCCAAAGTCCTTTTGTAATAGTAGTAAGGTCCTCTCCGGAATGGAACAGTTATATCATCTTCTTTAAGCCGTCCTCTCATCTCAGCATAAATCTGGTCTTCTAAAGGTTTGATACCTGAAATATAAGTGATTCAACAGTTATATAACATTCTAGAGTTCAATTATTAAATTCTTTTGCTATGTATGATTGAGAGTCATCCTACGCTTTGTTGATGGGTTGAAGTCGTTTTGGTAACAGAACATCCACATAAATGTAGATTAGGTATGCAAAAATAATAATAATAATANGGATACCTGGAGTTCTAGCCCAATGTTAGATTAGTGCCTAAAAAACTTGCAAAATAGGGAGAAAATGAATTAAAAATTAGGAAGAGAGAAAATCCACCAAACACATCAATGTCTCCTTAGGAAACAGAAAATAGGAAATATGAATATGAATACATGCAGTGACTATTTTAATTTCAGACACAGTGCTTTCCACTTTTTTTATTCTTATTGTTATTATTTGTCAAATTTCTTCATATATAGACAGAGTTTTCGTAATGGAGCATGAAATAAAGCATTTTACAGATTCCAGTATAATTATTAATTTGGAGCAATTGATTGTTCGCACAGAATACAGTAAAGTTTTATTTTAATTTATGAATGGAGATGGAGCAAGAAAAAATTTGCATTTATTTATATTCAGTAAACTGCAAAAATATAATACTTCACGACATCACCATTCTGGAAATGGTTTGATGATAAGAACTCTTTTACCAATTCAAATTTTTAGCTCCTATTTGAGCCCCATTATTTAAAAACTCATTTTCTTCTCGAACTCATTTTCAATTACACATTTTAAAATAAAATAATTTGCACGTAAATCCAAAACTTTTCCTTATTTTTAATCATATATTCTCCAAAAAATACTATTACAAAACCCGTGTATTGTGAAAAATGGGGCTCAAACAAGGGCTTAATGCACCTGTGCTACATTTGAGGCAAAAGTTTCCTCGCAAAAAGGAATAAAATTAAACCACTCGAGTACCAAAAAATTCATGAACAAAAACCAAATATATGCAAAAATTGTAAGCAGTTGAATAATATATTTGAGGAATTTACTTTAAAAGGCCTACATGAAAAGCATAATTTAAAAGAAGGCCACACATTTACAAATGCCATAAAAATTACTACATATTTTCTAGAATCTCAAATACTCTCCTTTTCCTCCACCACCATCTTCTTCCTCACCCCATACTCCCAACCAGTCCGAGCCCCTCTACCAAATTCGTCCCTTCCTGCACCCCCACCTCCCACTCCACTGCATTGAGGCTTCTCTTACCGAAAAGCAGAATGAGCAAATCCCAGTTATAGAAGGGAGGGGGGGAGGGGTTAATACTTACAAGCACAAGTAATTTGCAAATATTGTTATATTATCCATAAAACCAATAAACTCGCACTCCTCCCTGTATAATGATATGAAACCAAGAATTTCGACCACTGGGACAACCATTTATAAAAAAGAACAGTAATTTACAAATATTTTAACCTAATCCAGAAACCCAAATTTAAAGCTTGCAGTTTTTCCTTCAATAATGATATGCCCAGAAAATCGCCAGCTGGGATGACCATTTCTATTAAAATAATACGAAGAAAAGAAAGAGTTAATGCACAGACCGGACATAAAGTAGTCGGTGTAAGCATTCTCCTCCTGTAGATAAGAGAGAACCTCGGGATCTGTGCGGGAGTCATCTCGGAGCCAGTAGTAATTGTCGACTCTTAAGTCTCCAAACTTCTCCATTTCTTGCTTCACCTTCTTCGCCACCGGAGGAGAACGAGACGGAGAAATGGTCATACTCATGGTCGATGAGAACGAGGCTCGAACACAATGTAAAACGTAATCGCTACTACCTTTAAAAATGGGAATAAAACTGGAGAGAGAGGATTTGAAAGTGGGCAAATTATAATAAATTTAACACACACAAGTTTTGTGGAAGGAAGAAGGTGATTTCACGCAGATTACAATGAATGTGTTATATACTTATATGCATAGATATAAGCTATGTGGTAAAATGAAAACGTAAATGGAAATAGTGTGAATATGGAAATAATAACATTTGGCTTGATTTCTGTGATTGTATGATTCCTGTAGTTTGATTCCTTGATTGCTGGTACGTGCTGTAATAAATTCAGTGAGTCTTCGACGGATATCATGATCATGGACTGTTCACTAAATTTTAAAGTATTTCACAATGCTCACTAAACTTTGTCCATTTGCATTTCGTTCATCACCCTCAAAAATTCGTTATATTATTCGTTGACGTGGCTAATGAAAATCTGACAGACAAGTTACGGAAGTTAAAAAAATGGCAACTCAACGAAATTGTTGTTTCATTATTCGTCCAACTTGCATTTGGTCATAGTTTACTCATCGAAGTTCAACATGCTTTTCAATGGTCACTCATCTTGGAGATGTTGCACTATATTCATCATTCGCTATATTTTGTTCAATTCATTCTTAATGTTCGCACAAAAATTCTACGTGATAAGTTACCAATGTTAAAAAAAATTGCAACTCAACAAAACTTAACTCACCGAAATCACTATATGTGAAACGTGACTTCCATGGCCCCATCAACTTCTTTAAACCCCAATAAAGCGTCCCCAATAATTCTTTTAAAAATATCATTTTCTAATTCGAACGTTTACTGTGTAAAAAATAGATTTCAATCTGAAACTGAAACTCTCAATCATAACTTGTAGTTTTTGGGTCGCTTTATTGGGTTTTAAAGAAGTTGATGGGACCGTGGAAGTCACGTTTCACATATGGTGATTTTGGTGAGATAAGTTTGGTTGAGTTGCAATTTTTTTAACATTTGTAATTTACCACGTAAAAGTTTTGTATGAACATTAGGAATGAAGGAAGGAAAATATAGCGGATGATGAATGGAGTGCAACATTTCAAAGATGAGTGACCATTGGGAAGCATTGTAAAGTTCGATGAGTGAAAAATGATCAAATGTAAATTGGATGAGTAATGAAACAATTGTTTCGCTGCGTTGTCATTTTTTTAACGACAATAACTTGCCACGTTAGATTTTCGTTTGATACTTCAGCGAATAATGTAACAAATTTTTGAGGGTGATAGACGGAGTGCAAACGGATAAAGTTCAGTGAGCACTATAAAATACTTTAAAATTTAGTGAGTAGTCCGTAATCATGGAATAAGTTGGGTGATTATTGATTTACTCCCAGCCTCACACCATTTACCATTTCTTTTATATTTATATTTATACACAGAAAATGAGTTCAGTTGAAATATACAACCGTGTTTGGCTAAGGTTAAAAAGGAAGTAAGTTACTTATAAGTTTGCTGTTTTTGACATGTGTAATTTCAATTTCGGTCCCAAACCTTTTGAATTTTTGTAGGTTTTACCTAAACCTTTGATTTATACAACGTGAGTCCCAAAGCTTCAAAATTGTGCGACAAAAGGACATCTAGACACTTTATGTCCAAAACATAACAAAAGTCAGTATTTGACCAATTTTAAAAATGGAAAAATTATCTTTTAACCTTTTATTAATTAAAAACAGGTATTTGCATTGAAAGTTCCAAACCGTTAGTAAATTTGTGTTGAGTCATTTCAACTCGGACAATATATGTCAGGCAAATATTGTTGCAAATTGTTTTTAATGTGACTTTAGGAATTTTGATGAATAGATTAGATTGTGGAGGTATTCAAGAATTGCAAAATGTAATCAAAGAATTAAATTATCGTAATAGAATGAATATCGAGAATCTCTTGAACTACCATAAAAGAACAATAAAAATTTAGGGGTGTTGACTAATTAGTAGATAAATTGAGATCGTCGTGAAAAATTATCAAGATGATGAAGTTGAATATGAAAATTCTAGAATGAATCCGTTTTGTGAAAATAAGATGTCAAAATGGTGATGACATTGAATATTATTATTGCAATACGAGGAAAGTTAGAGATCGGATCCAATACTATATCATTTCAAGACAAATAATATAATAATTGAGCCATATTTTAAGAAGGCATCACGATCTAATCATAAGCACCATGTATCAAGATTCAAGAAGTTGTTAATTTATGTATTACATGAGATTTATATGAATCTTAAATAATGCATTATCTTAATAGTTTAGCACGTTATTTTTAGTTCGGGGTGGATCAAAAAAATTATTTAACCTAGATTATTAATTTATCGATATTATATTATCAACTATCGAATGTAATAGAAAATTTTGATTTATATAAGTATATTTGAAATTGTTAATAAATAATATAAATTATATCTCAATTGTCATAACAAGTTGGAAACAAACGTCATTGCTATGAGTATTGATCCCTAAACTTTTCTCGTCGATTACGTGCTCTAATAGACTGGCGGACTTCATATAACGTTATAGATCTTTAGTCTATTTTTAAATATTTTTATTTTGTGTCAGAGATAATATGTCCTTATTTATTAATATATTATGTTTGTTACATTTTTGGAGGTCAAATATACGCTCCCTCCCATGTATTCTTACAAGTTCTATATATCTTGTGGTTGGAACTTCCTAACCCTGTGTATTTACTGGAATATAAAACACATTGAAAATGAGTTGATGATTTGTCTTAAAAATATATATAAATTATATTTTTTTCTTTTTTCGATTTTAGTCCTTAAGATTTTTTTATCCATAATTTTTATATAGATTATATACTTATCTAATCTATAGCTATTTTAGTTTATTCTTACAAACTTAGCATCATAAGAAAATAAATAATTTAACTTAATCATCACATTTACAAAATTATTTACCCGAAGAATGTTCTGAATGATTTCGTTGTCAATGTTATTAATTAGCAATATTTAGGTTTATTTTACTCAAACAAATGTCATCTTTTGGTTATGCGAGCACGGACAAGTGATATTTAAATAGCAAATTGACATAACCCCAAACATTTATCTTTTAGGTAACAATCTCTTCCATTAAATCCTAACCTCAAATTTGCACTTGGTCACATTTGGTTGCACAAGGATTGATAGCGTTCACCATCAATGGAGAAGGGGAAAGCTACCCGACTATTTCCCCATCAACTAGTTGACCATGTCTCAAGCATATCAATAAAAACTTTAATGAGAGCTGCTCGACCTAGTTTTAAGTAAAATCGCGTACATTAATGAGATTTAAAAGATGAGAGTAATTTAACTTTGCTTCCAACAGCTATTCAATCGTTTTCATTATGAGAGTAACTTATAATTATATAATTTGTCTTATATTTTCATGTATTATTTTCTAATTTTATGATGAGAAAATTGAGAAGCGAGGAAGGCTGGAGATTGGAGAAGATTATTTAATATCGTTTCCTTTCATTTTGTTATTCTTTTATTTTCATTTCTATTTTTTTTTTATTTTAACCCTAAATTGGATATATTGTATCCCAAAAGGACCCCAAAAGCTACAAAATCATAAGGTTGACAGTGAAATTGTTATGATTTAAACATTAGGGATGAATGTACACATAGATCAAATGTCAGAGACCTATATTGCAATTTATTTGTTCTACTAGCCTAAGGGGTCAAAACCACGATAAATCAGCATCAGCGGCTTTGCATAAACCCTAAAGCCCTAAATCACCCTGGCGATCAATATACTGATGTTGATAACCTAACTTAACAAGCAGATGAAGATGTCGGCACAGTTGGTGTCGGCAAAGCCAGTATCTCTGTCGAGAGCTGCTAAGCTCCTAAGCCGATTTGCAGCAGTCGACAACGGCTCCGCCGGCGCCGTCCCGTTGTATCTACAGCGCACTTCTGACGCCTTCAATCACTTGGTCCAGTTCCACAGCAAGAATAAGATGAATGAATCTCAAATTTACCCTGATATGAAAAGGGTTCAGAAATTGCAAAGAGACTGGGAGAAAGGAAACCCTCAAGATACTGCCAAGCGGAGCCTGGATGAAGGAAACAAGAAATATTCCAGGATTAGTCAGAGAAGTGACGAAACGATGTCAGAGATTGTCACTTTAGAGAATGGTGTGCCAGAGCAAGAGAAAAAAGAGAAGAAGAAGAAGAAGAGGAAGAGGAAGAGTGGAGACGAACATGAAAGTGACAAGAAGGAGAAGAAGAGTAAAAAGAGGAGAATTGAAGTTGACAACAGTTAACAGCAGTTGTTGGTGGATGGCTTCAGTTCTGGTTATAGTTGTTGTAGTTTTTCGAAGGTAATTGGCCAATAATTTGTTTATTAATCTAATTCAATTCTTAAAGGAATTTCGATGGTTCTCTAGTTATTTATGTTTTTTTTCTTGAATGGGTTGTTTACAAATGACTCGAGCTTGCACCAATCACCATATTTTGAAATAATGGCTCATTTACATAGAACTCTAACACGAGAGAGCAAAAGTTGATTAAGAACAAGATAGCAAATAAGATTTGAAGGGGAGGATCACAATACAAGGATTGGTTTAGAATTTAATAGTTGGGAAAAAAAAATGACACCCCACTTCCCTTCCCTCCCTTTCGCCACAAGCATGCACGAGCTGTTGATTCAGCAATTTCTAGTCCTCATTGATCTGTCCTATTCTGATTTTACTGCACCACAATTTTGGAAAAAAAGCTATATGATTTTCCTTGGGTATGATTGCTATCATTTGAGTTTGCTTTGATTGCAACACTATTTTCTCTCGTTGCATCTGTGTTGGATGGGATCCTTGATTATTTACATGTACTACTTGTATCTATAGATTAGAGAACTGGTTTCACTATGTACAATTATTGTGGGGGAAATCAGTGGCGTATTTGCATTCTATTTTGATATCTATGTCACTACTTGGGAATGGTTTGCTGTCAAACATCTCCGAAGTTGCTTGCTACTAGAAGATAACTGTCTCTATATTGAATATCGCGACTTATTAGGCCTTTAATATGCCTTTAATATAAGCTGTTGAAATGATTTGTTGTTAACTCTTCATTCCCTGGTTAAGTTTCTGCAAATGGTAAATTGTGTCTCTTTTTGTTCATGCAACTGATGTTAGGAAGTTTTATTCTCGTTTTTCTTTCCATATCTCTATACTCATTTTCGTAGCTATTTCCTTCCACCATCAACCCATTTCTTAGTTATTTTCTCATTTTCAATAATAGATTCTAGTTCGGCTGCATTGTTGGTTAAGAATGCAATTTTAGCTGATTTTGTATATGTTGGTAATTATGGACTCAGATTGGGGTATCAGTGATGAATTATTTCCGCAGCAGTATCTAAAATAAGATGCCAACAGGTCTACATTATGGCATGAAAAAGGTGTACATACATGTTAATATGAATGGATATGCTGACAATTGGCTGATGGTTTTTGCTCGAATTTTAATTTTCTAAATAAGCTGAAGTAATTTCACCTGAACTGATTGAGGCAGTGGATGCTTTTGAATTTTCCCATGAATTTGCCTGTTTGACTAGTGTTTTCTGGAAATTTAGCATTCAGTCATGCTACTTGTACAATCTTTTTTATACAATTTTGGTTGACAATCATACATGGCAATATCACATTTATTCATTTCAAAAACTGTATTTACAATTTTTTTTCCCCTCTAGAAGAATAGGGGCTTCGTGGCTCAAAATGCAGCCTGCTCACTAAATTAGCATGTAATACATTAAAGGCAGCAGTTTAAAGGTTTTTTTTTTCTTAGAAAAAAATTAAAAACCTATTCATGTTATTTTATAAAAAATTGGCCCCGACACTTTCGAAATAGAGTAATTTTAATTAATATCACACATCAATATATGACGATAATGTGACATTAAAAGAGAGGTGCCATCTAAGCTGGTGCTATAGCACAATTGACACTAGATAACATTATTCTTAAAAAAAGGGTCAGCAGGGCATGGCCCTTTACACTTGAGTCTGTGTTCGATATCTCCATTAAAAAGAGGATTTTTTCTTCTTTTTTTGGCAAAAAGAAAAAAATAAAAAATAGAGTTTTAGAATATGGATTTTTTTGGAGAATACGTGATTAAACGTATGGAAAATTTTGAGTTTACGTGCAAACAAATTTATTGTGAAAATGTTTTGTTGAAAATGAGTTTTAGAAAAAAAGTGTTTTTGAAAAATTATAGACAAACAGGTGCTAAGTGTAATAGATGATGTGTATAATTCTAATTTAAGGATGGCAAAATACACGCTCTTTCCGTGCAGGGGTGGACCCAGACTTTTTTTACTGTGAGGTTAAAAATTAAAGATGCTTGTGTGAAACTCGAGCGTTCCAAGGATAATAGACTTCAGTCATTGGCGTTCGATCGTGTCTTGCCTTACACCCCAAGTTTCTATTATGTCAAATATCGGCATGACATATACATGAGTTTTTCAAAAACTAAAGATGAATAAATATGATAAAATATGACTCGTTGAATAAATCGGAGCATGAAATTTTCGAAAACAAAAATTTACCTGATAATTTTCAATACATGAACAACAACGAACATGTTAGCCATTGCAACGAGGCGGTTAGATTTTTCAAGTGAAAAAAAAATATTGTCATTAACGATAATCTCAAATGTGTGATATCCAATGAATGCTACAAGTAAATAACAAATTACAACAACAACATATGCAAATATTTAGGGGTGGAGCCAGGAATATTGCTCAGTGCAGATGAAATTTAATCGATGTCGAAATTTTTGGGGGCTTGAAACGTCCATTAAATTTGGACCATTAAATTAAAGTATGCAATATGTATTCATATTTTTTTTAACTAACTAATTTATGAGCTTAAAACTCAATAAATCAATAAGCAAAATAAAATATTCAATCTCAAATAAAGTTCGACCATAAATTTAATGATGGTAAAAATATAAAGCAATATTAGGACAAATGACATAGTTTATAAGACCAAATTGTTGAACAAAATTTGAATTTATATAATTTTTTCACACATCACTTAATTGATTAAATAATATAATATTCCCACTTAATGGACTCTTTCTCTCCATGCACTCTTTCTCTCACAAGTTCTGACTACAAAAAAAATCTTAACAATTCTATTGCCATCCTTATCTCGATTCTAAAATCGTGATTCATATTCCAATTTCAAAGTTGAATGAATATATAAGTACATTTCTATGAGGTAAAAAAAATACGGTTCTTTGATTAACTTCTAAAAAAAATTTCTTTAGGAGTGTCAAGATGAGTCAATTCTTTAGTTCGCTCAAACTAACCTATCGACTACTAGACTCGTTTAAAATTTGGTTTGGACCAAAATTGAATCTATTAAGATTGCTAGTCGAGCTAGTCCAATCCATCTCTTTCAATTTTTTTTGGTGTGAAATCTTTGTTTGGTTTAGATAAGGATAAAAATTTTAGTAGATTTTGATAAAATGTATGATTGAAAAGTTGTAGATTTTATAAAATGTATAATTAAAATTAATTATTGATTTTGATGTAAATTTTAATTCACTTTTTTAGTTCAACCGCTAAGAGCACTTTCAAAAGATTTTTTTAAAAATAAGATGCTCTTTATTAAATAAAGTTAATTCTTAAAATTAACCTTTTAATTTGAATAATATTATCTAACTTCAGTTTAAGTGTCACCCTGTAATTAACTCAATGGAAAGTATAATCACGTGACTCATTTAAACATAAGTGATACTAAATAGCACTACTCAAAATAGTATAATAATTTAGAGAAAATTTAGTGAAAATAAAAGATAAAAAAATAATAAATA
>CAIGRB010016764.1:0-13101 GCA_903798255.1 Fraxinus quadrangulata | reverse complement strand
CCCAATATTTTATTCTTGTTTGAGAGGCTGCTAACACAGGGAGGGCTTAGGATGCCTTACACGTGGAGCCACTCATATTGGTGGAAAAGTGGCTTCATATTTTCTCTTTTTTTAAGTTTTTCAAATATTAGATTTATTTTTCATTAGAAAAATCATTTCTTCACCCAAATTCTTATTTTTAAAGTGTTTGATTGTTACTTTTTCATTAAAATTATTTTTCAAAAATTGGTCACGTAATTATGTTTTCCTCAAAAACAAGGGAGAACTTTTTTTTTTTTTTGGTGGAAGGACTGTATAACATTTTCCATACGGTTCAAACTTTCAAAAAACTCAACTTTACTCTCTCTCCCATCTACCACTCTCTTTCATCTACCCACCAATAAAAGATAAAAATTACAATATTTTCTATGTTAAAAATTAAGCCAATCAAACACATAATTGACAATTTCCATACAAGTAAATTCTAGACAATTCAATTACCTAAAACTTATTTTCATTTCTTATAAGTTCTATAGTTGCATTCAAATACACCCTAAAGTGAAATTGTCATATGAAAATACACGCATCCACTTGCAACAAACATCTCTTTTTAATTATTTCTTCAATAGAATTTCTCGGTCGATAATCAAGTTCTCTATATATAAAAGTTCGGAGGTGAAACGCTATGATACTAAAGTATTAGAGGCTGTGGGGGTTCGATTTTAAAGCTGTTACACGCCGAAGGCAAAGTGGTGGAACTCGTTTCAGAATTTCTTGAATGGATGGTCAAATGGGCACCTCAAACCAAAAGGCCCTTTGCAACTGATTTATCAAATTTGACACTGAAAAAGGTTTGTACAATTTTCGAAATTTTAAGGGGGGCGCCAAACTTTCAGAGTTCGAAATCACAAATTTTAAGGGCCTGTTTGGTAAAATTTTTGAAAAAGCCAAAAGTAGCTTTTGAGACTCAGAAATTGCTTTTCAACATGTTAAAATAATTTTCTAAAAGTTATTTGTTAGATTAAAAAAAACTACAAAAAAGCTACAGAGCCCGGGATTTTCCGCGGAATTCAAAAGCAAAAGTCTTCCACACGGACTTAAGCCATCGTTTGGTTCCATTAAAATTATGATACATTTTTCTTTCTTCTTTTCAATCACATATTCTCCAATAAAATAATATTACATGTAAATCGAAAACTCTTCCTTTTTAAACTACCCATTCTTCAAAAAATCACTATTCTTAAAATTATAATACCAAATAATGAGGACCAAACGGGGGCTAAATGAATGATAAAATTATAAATTACAGAATAGTACAATGCTAATTTGTAGTCATTAAATTCCACTTGTTTTCATTTATGCTAATGATAAAATTCTGCAATATAGAATAATAACATTTGGCACTATACATAGGAGGAGGAAGAGTAAGTTGGAAGTTCTGCATCCATTTCCATTTCCAATTCCAAAAGTAAAATAAATTAAAAATTACACTATCTAGAGAAGGTACAACCTTGTTAATAAAGAATCTTAAACGCCAAAAGAGTCGGGAAGAATTTTTACATATGAATAAATGGGTATGACAAACTATGTAGTTTGAGAATACCTTTGATGTTTGCCCTCGACATCACTCGATCTTCATACTACACATGATTGAATATGAAAAAAAAAGATAAAGAAAAAAAAAATCGTCCATTGTCATGTGTAATAACTAAAAGGTCTTCAAGAGATATTCATCATTAGCAAAATAAATCAGCTGCATAACTAGCCTCCCTATATACTCTCTATAACGAACCCAATAAATATATGCATTCGCATACTCAAGTTCAATCCAGACGTTCCAATAGTTATGCATATTGTAATATATCAAACAAATTTCAATTTAGATTAATGCCAAATCCATGAAGACCATAAAAAGCAAATATAAACTGACCTTTACAGTCTCGAAGGCAGCCTCCCCCTATGGATACATCTGGATTTCCTCTCAAGTAATCATCAAAGCAACTGTGCAAGTTTACAACTGTGAAAATGCAATTACGACCATCTAGTACCATTCTTTTCCAGGGATAAGAAGAAATTTAACATCTTAGTCTATCCAGATCACCCTTCCAAATGTTCAAATAGATCAGTATCATGAATTTTATGAAGCACATTTCTGCCCCACCTATGAACCGATTTGAGTTCATTTTAATGCCCTTAGTTCTTTGTTCAAGTAATTTTACTAACTAACGTGAAGGAGAAGTATCTTAATTATTCAGGGATTGCCAATTAATATTCAGCTTCCACATCTCAAATGTAAATTATGTAGACCAAGTACTCCGATGAAGGCATAAACATGAAAATAGGAACACTTATCCAACACTATAAACCTGCTTTAGAATAACAAAATTCATAGCAGTTAAGTGAATACAAATGATATCCTAAAAATATGATCAGAAAAACTGCAAGCAATTTGATCGTATAGAAAGTAATCTACACCCATATCCATCAAGCCTGTCCTCTATCCAATTCAGAGCCGTCGCCCTATTATACAAACAGAAAGTATAATTAAACCTGAAGAAATAGACAACTTACTTAGTTATCAACCTCATAGGGATTACACATGAACTCCGAATATGACGATATAATGATTTTATCTTTATCATAGCCAAAAAGCACTCCTTGGAGGAGTAAGATTCTTGAATTCCTTCATTAGTTTGAGAACAAGTGCTTTTTTCTTAATAAATCTTATTTGATGCACAAGTGAGACGTGCTAGAACCTATGATTTAATTATGAACAATGCTTAAATTCTTTTACTCTAAAATGGATTGAAACAAAAAATATTAATTAGTTACATAACTGTGTATCAAGAAATTGAAGTCCACATATAACTTTATTTCAGTAGAAAAAAATTATTATGTTTCGAAAAAGAACCAAGACCACAATCCAAGCATGAATATATCAATTTCAATTTTTATACATTAAAAAAAAATTAAATCACTTAAGCTTGTAATCAATGTACGAAAATTTTTGGAAAAAAAAAAAAGAAAAAGAATTGTGAACTCAACAAAAATTAAACCACTGTACAAAGTTATGAAAAGAAGAGGTGAACTATAATGCATAAAATAACTCCATCTGAAATATAAGAATCAAGGTTCAATATATTGCAGGCAATTTCCTTTACTTACCTAACCACCTCCACCCCTTTGTTATGGGATCTAACTATATAGCTAATATTTTGTTTAGCCCATTAAAGATTTTGATGTACTTCGATTTCCAGATTTTATATTGCTTCCAACTAGTTGCCAAGCTTCCAGGTTTGTTTACACCTGTTCTATGATGGATTGAAATTGTTGGATCAGATTACTGACTAAACAGTGCAACAATCAATAGATTTCGTATTACCAAAAGATGAAAGTATCCATGTTGCGGGACACTTCAACTAGAGTGGCATATCCATGCCCAACACATTTCATGTCATGTCTCCTTGGACACTCTACTATAGTCATTTTCTTTCTTTGGAAGCAGGAATATATAATTTTAACTCAAAGTTATTATAATAAAACAAATAGGTGCTCTTATTAAATTATTTCAACAAGTTATTCTATATAAATGAAGAGTTTTAATCAATGTGCTCATGTCCTAACTTTTTATAAAATCACGTATCAACGTATCCACGTAGTATCATGTCCATGAAACATAGGGCATTATTCAACAATCATGTATTGATTCTCACAAATTGACATTTCAAATGGAAGAACCAAAATCACATTGGAGAAAATTGTTTTGAAAGTCACTTTTCTAATAATCGGCTAACCTCTTCAGGTTTTGGGTTTCGAACTCCATTGGAGAATTTTCATTTAAACGCTTTAGAAATATTCCTCCTAAAGTGTTTGATTGAATTTCCTTCCATATTCACAACCAAAATAAATGAAACTTGATTTTAGAACTCGTGTGCTTTAGGGTTACTCACCAAGACCCAAAAAAGGTTCAAATATATTCATTATCAAACAATGATATTTTATGCTACTACGGATGCCAGTTTAACTACAAATCAAGTGTATTTGTCATATACCTACTTTAAAGAAGAGAACTCAAGTGAATATATGGATGCTCAATATGTCTGAACTAAATAGCTCTTTACACTCTAATTGAGACTCAACTACATAAATCCCTCCTTATTGAAACTATTGTTCTAACATATGAGCCTAATAACATGTGTCTCCTCAATCATTATATCTCCCATTTAAAGATTCAAATATTCAAAGTTGTGCATCTCCAATTAATGACTTAACATCTAGAAGGCTGGAAAACCCTATAATTGGCCGAACACATGCTCAATCATTGGAATCGGAATCAAGTAATACCAGTTATACTTCATCGATTCAATTGAACTACATTTACAGCTTTGTTCTGTTCTTGGAAAAGGAAAAAGAACATGCACTCAATATTCAAATTCACTTTTGTGTGATCATAGACCAATGTCTACTACCATTAGTACTTCTATATCTCAATTGTACACCTATATAGATTCCTAAAACCGTTAGAGAAAACCCTTAAATATACAAACATTTAAACGAAATTTGGGAGAGAGTTGATTTGCCCAAGAATAACCTTAGTTCTAAATGGATATTTATAGCAAAAATATAAAATCTAATGATCTTTATAAAAAAATTAAGCACATATTTGGGAAAGCTTATGTTATAATTTAAGCTAGGCAAACATAATTTTTATGTAAATTTTTTACGATCTACAACTACTACTTACTTTTTAACCACACATTCTATAAGATCCACAACTTATAATCAATTATAACCGATTGAGTCGATCTCAGGGTAAGCCTAATTTAGCTCATGTTTATATACTATTTGTAAACACTGAAGCCACTTTTATAAGGCAAAAGCCTTAAGATACTAATTTTTATTCAATTTTTGAAAGTGTATGTCTTTAGCTGAGTGAAGCACTCACCTTACAGCACTGCCTCAAGGATTGTGACGCATGAGCTACTTAATTATCTAGATTTATTTACTTAGCTTTATGTATGGGCTACAAAATATTAAAAACTCTAATTGAGCCACTTTGAAAATAGGGGTTTGACCAACTAAAGTGATGGTTTTTTTTGGTTCTAGGATAGATTTCTCGTTTGTTTGTTTACACACTTTAAATTGTTATATTATGAATTTTGAAAGGTTATTTATTTATTTATTTTGAGCTTATTTTACATTTAACAATTTTTTGAGTTTTTTCTGTTTATGGTGAGGCTTACGCCTTCGAATGCTTCGAAGCTTATGCCTCTGTAACCAATTACGTCTTTTTATACATTGGTAATGAGAGTACTCGAAACTCTTTGATAGACTATCAAGAAACTTGTGAACAAATATCTCTTTCCCTTCATCTAGTTAGTCATTGGACCTATTTGATGTAAAGTAGGAATGCATGGAGAACTGAAGGAAGAAAAGTACATGGAAGTTCCACCGGTCATTGCAAAAAGTTAGAAAAGAAAGTCATGATTCCCAAGGTCCTAGTGTTGCACATTTAAAATGTCTGTGATGAAGTTTAAATATGGTCAATAGTAAGGCTATCTTATACTCTCTAGAAGTGGCATGTTAAAAAAGGACCAATATTATGCCTTAAAAGAACTAAACCATTCATGCAACAAAAGAAAAACATACGGAAGTTGCCCACTGAATCCTTAAGCATCTAAAGTCAACACCATAAAAGAGCATTTTACTTAGAAAGGGTGAAAGAGGAAGTGCCAGCTTATACTTCTAATGCACATTCGTTGCTTCGTAATCTTATTGAGTGGAGCAACACATAATTCAAGTGGGCAAACGAACCAAAATTTTAATCAATGGCTGAAAGGTTATATTAAGTTCTGTGGATAAAGCTCTCAAATGTGGGAATAAAGTTAGAAGCCATATTGTGAGAAAATATCTGCTAGAATCATTACATACAATCCTGTCCACCATAATTGAAATAAACACATTGAGATTGACTTACATTTTATTAAAGGAGAGCTACAAAATTTTAAAATTAGTATTCCTGATAAGTGCATTTTTACACACTTATCTTAATGTCAAAACATGGAAAATTGTTGATTAATATGTTGAAATATAGCCTAACTCTATGTAATTTACGTTTTGCAGGACAAAATGATGAATGTAACGGAAATAAGGAGAAACAAGTGAAAAAGGGGAATGGAGGAAAACGTAAGTTCAGAGGCCAAGTTGCAAATAATCCATAGATGTGACGGGCGATAGAGTGAAGATACGAGAGTATTAGAGGTCAATTGGATAAGGAAATGAGTCAAATGGATGAAATATAGCCAATGCATTATAACATATCAACTTTCAAGCTGAGTTTCAATTTCAATTACTTATTGTTGAGATTTNAATGAACCGATCCAAATGAGGGAATTCCGATACTTCACTGTCTAAATTCATTGGTTTTAATTTTACCAGATTCGATTACACAATTGAGAGAACGATTCAATCATTTTGATCCTTTAAAATATTCTTCAATCTCCCTGTGGATACGACACCCCAAATCTGCACTACAACTACCGCGTTATTATTTGGGCGTAATCAATTCCTTATATAGGTAGATGGAACCAACTTGTACATATCCATACTAAAGGTTGTCCAGCTCCTTTTTGCAGTTCAATATAAGCATGTTGAGAATGGATATCATTTTCGAGTCAGCTTCAGAGGGAGTGTTAGGAAATTTCATTCTTTGACATTTATCTTTCCTTTTATGTATTCCACCCTCAAATTGTGGTGATTCTATAGATGTGTAGACTGCTACTGACCCTATAATGAAACCTGGAAAGATTTAGTAGAACATGCCTAAAAGAATAATAATTCCTAGAATAGACTAACAGTTGTATACATATTCCTATGTAATGTCATTAGTATCAATGAAATAACCTCCTGTTACACCAACTGTAATATGTGGGTAGCCTATAATATCTAATAAAATTGTTTTCGATATCTGATACATAATAGAATATAGAAAGGTTGGTACTTTCCCATGTGCACAAAGAATGGATGATGCTTTTGTATCCTTACGACTTCTCAAATGATGAAAATAAAATATAGAAACCATGGCAATAGTTTAGCAGAATAAATGATTTCTAATAAATTGGTACTGGTATCAATTGAGAAGCAAACCCCTTGAGTATGGCATTGTTTGTGTGTTTCAAGAAAGGGTAGAAACACCAAAGGAACCCAATCACATCTGTCTCAAAGAAGAGTGGGGCCCCACGGGCATTTCCTTGGATTGGGCAACAGTGAGAAGTACAAGTGATTCTAATGTTCTGCTGATTCCCTAGGATAAAGGACAGAGCTTGGGAAGAAACATGGACTTTCATGACAAATATGAGCATTCTAGAAAAGGCTCGCCACTTAAGAAAGCACCGGAAAATGGTAGAGCTCTTCTTAGCTCTGAAAACAAATTAGACCAATATTTAAACAGGGAAACCAGTATCAACTTATTCTCCTGTCATTACATATGATGTCTCCACCGAAGAAAGCATGTTAAATTCTAAAACAAGGAAACTCTTCTCCCTGCCATTGTCAATAGTCTCCATATCATATTCACTACTATCTGCAGCTCGATAGGTAAGTTTGCTTCTGTAACATGTATATTCTTAAACTGAATTAGAGTGTCAAGTCAATTAGAAGTCATAGAACTTCCTGGTTCATTTAAAAATAAAAAATGTTGATCTCCATAAACTCCTGAAAATCTATATATCATAAATCTTTATCTAACTAGAGCTAGAGTAACAACTTCTTTAAGCACGCTCAATTTCACACAAGTACTGTTTCTTCACTTCCTTTCCTCCTAAAGCTTAGAGTAATGCATCTCATTTCATTTTATTCTGCCAGAGAAATTGCTATTGGATCTTGTTTTCTCCCATTTCATGCTAAAAGGGCATCCCCAAATCCAGCATTGAATGTCACAATTTTTTTGTGAGCATTTCTTAGGCCAAGGGCTTACACTTGACTGGCAATGACATAACCAGAGAGAAGGAATAACGTGAGTTCAATGAACCATCTGGTCAGTTACAAGCACCAAACAACAGGGAAAGAATAAAAATTATACATTTTTATTTATTTTTATTTTTCATATTTAAATCTGTATCGCAAACAACCTCAAAGAACAACTTCATGTCACTGAATATTACATTGTTTTTCACTGAAACAAAGACTCGCAGTTAAGGAAAAACCTCCGTCCATCAAATAAAATTTATAGTTTTCCGTATAAAATCACTTTCTGAAATAAAAGTACATATTGCAAATTTTACTCTTTTATAGTTCTTTTCTCTATAAACATAGAAAACCCTCCAAGAAAGCCCACTTTAACAAAAATCACCCCACGACGTATATCTGGGATGGAGGGAGCAAAAAGTTAGGAGTAAGACATTCAACTTCACAAATTTTAGCCACTAGGGCCAAATAAACTCACAAGTAGCAAATTGTTATAGGGATTACAGGACTTAAATGTAGCCATTTTGTTAACAGATAGAAAGTATGAAATGTTTAAAAAAGCCAAAACTGGGTATTAAAACTTTTGTCTCAGTGAGGCAATACATGAGCCTCAACAAAACGAAATAAAAAAAATATAAATTATACTCATAATAAACCATAAATTATCTGAAAAATCCCTAATAAAAAATTCCATTCAAATTAAAAGTCTAATATTCTACTTGAAACATAAAATGGATTGACAATATAACAAATAGTAAATTAACAAATTAGTAATCTAATGAGAAGACACCAACTGAACTCAGACTAAAAATGTAAACAATTGAAACAAGAGAGCAGCTATTTAATGTCTTGCATGCTTTAATTTGAAAGAGAAGAAAAGAAAAACATAGGACAACAGCAAGAAAAGTATAATAGGAAGAGAAAAAGAGTGGGAAGTCATCTATCACAAGTATACTAACAAAATTGCAACTTCACTTTGGAGGGGTGGATCACACCCCAGCTGTAGAAGTAGAAGGCTAAGTCAAACACATGAACTTCACTTGTCTCTTCTACGATATCTTATTTTCTTTTTTTTTTTTTGAAAAGTAATCATAGTATATTAATCAAATTCAATACACAGGAAGTGTATCATCAGTACATGTCGGCAAGGAATAGCATAAAATTAGGCAGCCCGTCTAAATGCCTAGAAGCTACAGCATTAAACCAAGTAAACAATGTCAAATAAAACAACTCCCTAAGCTGCTCTGTTGTCCGTGATAGGTCTTCAAAACAACGTCCATTTCTTTCTCTCCACAAACACCATACGATGCAACCTGGAATAAGGTCCCATACAAGTTTGCTATCTTTATCTCGGAACTTTCTCCTCCATGTCCTAAGCATGTCCTCCATACTCCTTGGCATCACCCAAACCATATGCTGCGACACTAAAATATCGTTCCACAATAAACGAGCGGTCTCACAATGGAGAAATAAATGATCAATCGTTTCCCCATNAAAAAAAAAAAGAGTTGAGGAAGCAAACCACAAACAGGTGTGCTGGAAGATGTATAACATTCATGAAGGAGATTATGGACAATTTCAACCTTCACAGAGCTAGATGTCAAAACAGAGATGGGTGGGCAATTACACGAGTGCTTTTCAAAGACTGAGTTCTAGACTTCCAACACTGGGACAGCAGTCATCATACTTCTGTTAATGACACCTTAACTACTGAGAAAAGCCATAAAACCAATCATATATTCAATGAGAGAGTCTTTCCACAAATCTTTAAACAATTCAGGTGCACAATCCTAACAGCATCAAAAGTATGCATCACCTGCTTCTTCCAATTCTTCATCTTCACTATCCAATAAATAATCCCCCTCCTCCCCATCATCATCAACAATGGAATTCCCATTATCCCGCTTTTCCAATCTCGCTCCTATCCAGTCTTCATCTTCCTCGTATCCCTCCTCGACTTCTGAAAAGGATGAAATCCTCAAATTATCCAACTCCATTCTCCCGACAAGCTCATCCAAATTCTCCTCTGTTAATCCCCCATTAAACTCACTAACTGAAAAGCTTCCACTCCTCCCATCAAACTCCCTCCATATTCTGCTCTTCAATTCCAAATCACTCTCCTTAATTTCCCCATTCTCCACCCTAATCCATGGCACCCATATATCAGCATGCCTCCCTAATGATCTATCCTGATCTCCCACAACCACCGTCCCCAAATTCGCTTCTCTCGCCTTCCTCAACATCTCTGAGAAATCCGAGTCATCCGACACCAGTACCATCCAATCGACACCCCTACTCATGGAATGCATCATTTGCCTCTTTAAAGCCCAATCCGCAGCCTGGGGCTTATCCTTCACCGTCTTGACATACACCCCAGCGCGCTTCAGCTCTTGGGCCAGACCATAACCGACCTTTGGGGTCAACAAACGCCGTGCTGTCTCATTGTACTTCTCATTCCCATCTATAAATCTCTCCTTATAACGCTGCCGTTTCTTGCCCTTCAAACTCCTCATTCTGTTCAATTTCTTTTGCCTCTCCCTTTCGTGTAATTGTCGAAAATGCTTCTTCAAATCCAAATTGGTCTTGCATTTCCTCCCGCACACCGAGCAAATATACGGTTCAGTAGGCGTAGAAAACCCCTTCCGCTCCAGAAAATCCATCTGGCGGCGTTCCCGGCGTTCCTCAAGGACCCACTGGGGGAGGTGGATAAAGGCGTGTTGATTTGCATAGGCTGAGATATCAATAACTTCACCAAATTTCTGGGCCACACCTTTGAGGGCCAGGGCAGCCTGGTACGGCGGGCCGCGCGGCGGCTTGTTGTCCAAATCCCATAGCACCACCACTTTCTTGGGCTTTGCAGTATAAACCCCTTCCTTAGTTTTCACCATGTCAATTTCCCTGTCCGCCATACATGCCTTGATAGTGGTCCACTGACAACATTTGACATTGTACAAAGAAGATTTTGATGAAAACAAAGTTATGGGATTGGGTACGAAAGGAGGTCGCAGAGAGTGGATTTTACGCTTCGGTGGAGAAGGGAAAATTTTGAGAGGGAGTGGTTCAATGGAGTTGAAGAGACAATTAAGGATCATCGTTTTATAGGTTTTGAGGGGTAGAAGAGAGGGAAACGCACTTCCATTTTATTTTCTCCTCATCTTTTTGGCCTTTTTATCTTCAACCTGTTATCCAAGGAACGGTACTGCATACGGTCTGTATACCATGGAGTATATACGTTACATGTATGTTGTTGAATTGTTCTCAACCATTTTATTTTTTATCTCAAATTTTTTATTTTTGATGTGGAGCGCCACGGTAACATTGTCCTGCTCATGAATTTCGGTTCACATAAAAATCACGTAAATTTCCCTCTACATCAGAGAAGGATGTANTGCATACGGTCTGTATACCATGGAGTATATACGTTACATGTATGTTGTTGAATTGTTCTCAACCATTTTATTTTTTATCTCAAATTTTTTATTTTTTATGTGGAGCGCCACGGTAACATTGTCCTGCTCATGAATTTCGGTTCACATAAAAATCACGTAAATTTCCCTCTACATCAGAGAAGGATGTACATCTGTCAATTTTTAAGACCTTTTATCACATTTATATTTTTTTACTTTTAAGAGTGAATGTGGAATTTATTGTTCATTTTTGTCACCCTCATATTCACACATGAATCACATACCTACTATTTATTGACTGGTTCAACTAAATATCTTAACTATAAAATGGCTCTCTCTCTCTCTCTCTCTTTTAAATGTACATAAAGAATCGCTTTCACTTTTTCTTTACCTTTCGCTTTTCATTTCTCTCCAAGAACACCCAAAAACTGTTAATTATCCAGTTTTATTATCTTCTCATATGTATCATAAATATTTCTCCGGGTAGAGAGAAGCGAAAGAAAACCCTCGAGAAGTTTAATCAACAACGGGAACCATTTCTTCATCCTACCGTCTTCATCCTTCTACGATTTGGATCTGTGCTTCTTTATGTGGGTGTGATTTAGTGCACGTTTTCATTTTTATACCCTCAAATCGTGAGGTATGTCGATTCGAGATGTGCTTTTAGTTTAGGATTCTTTCTTCGGTTTTTTTTTATGTCTATGTGAGTTGGTGCACATTTTTTTATCTTTTCTTCCCTTTTTTTATCTACATGAAGTCTTATGCCAATATTTATGTTAGGTTTGGTTGGATTCTTTCAGGTTTTTTTTTTTTTCCATTTTGTACTTGTAAAGAATTTTTGGGTTTAAAGGTTTGAGCTATGTTTCACTTACATAACCTTGTAATTGAGCTGAAAATATTGTGCATTGATAATATTATATTGGTACAGCAAAATTTTTTTGCACTCATGTTCAATTTCGAGTTGGAGTATCTTGGCCATGCGTGGTTCTTGGAGGAGGAATGGTTCATTCATTGTGTTGGGAATTTACTTAATTATGCGCCGAAAAGTAAATAACTTTCAATTCCCACCAAAAATTTACATTGTATTTAGATAGAAACTGTTATAGGAATTGTACATTTGATGAATTCTGCAAACTCCTTTACTGATTCTCGAATTCCAATAATCACGATCTGTCAAGCTGTTCAATTATTCAACCTCCAATGGTGATTCACACAGAGAATAAGAATGAGGACTAGGGTTTCTTTTCTTATGCTAGCAAGAATAATGGAAAAATCATTATAATTCTCAAACCCTAGTAGCATATTACTATAAGCCCAAGTGGGCTCGGCTCGTCTCTTAAATTTAACTCAGTCCAATATTTAATTAATCAAATTAATTAAGTCTGGTCCATGCCTATTAATAAGCAACCCAATTAATTAATTATCCAACACTTGTCAATTAATTAATTGGTAAATCTCATTATTCTGGTTCTTTTTTGTGTGATTCATTAGGTTCCTAATCACGATATCTAACAACGTAAATTATTATTTTGATCTGATCAAAATCGATAAATTAAAACACTCCTTTTAATTTATCACTAATTCACATAAGTCGTCCCAAATTGACATCTAGCAATGTGTCGGACAATACCAAATTGGCGGGAAATGTCACATGCTGTGACAAAACCAAACTAGTTCGTTCACCGTGAAACTATAATTATTCCGTCAATATGATCCGATCAATTAAGAGATATGGATGTGTCAATCTCGT
>CAIGRB010016761.1:52019-71606 GCA_903798255.1 Fraxinus quadrangulata | reverse complement strand
TGTCATATTTCATATAAAATTGCCTAATAAAATTACGAATATTACATTGAGAAATTTGTATCTCAAAAATAATAAATGTTAATGAAATAATTGATTTTTTTTAATGCGAGTTAGACATCTTTCTTTATGACTCACGTTTAACGTATTTTTAAATATTTTAGATATGTGTTTGGACTATTCGATATACCCATAATGTAGTTCTCAAAATAAGATTTGGGATGTCATAATCAATTTGTAGATTCGATTAGTGTATGATCATAGAAGAATTTTTAAAATTAATATGTTATCGAAATTCAAATTTATTGATGCAATCACTGCCATATTATGCACTGAAACGTCTATGACAACTTCAACTATTGCTGATAGCAATGGGAATGCCTTGCACTCCAATTTTACAAAAATCGCCAATGAAGAATGTATCCTCACACCATTTTTAGATGTATATAGAATCCCTATAGAATATGTGATGCTGCAATATGCAAATGTCAATTTTTTTGAGTGTGTTACTGTCTAATATATCCGTAAGAATTGAAGGCAATCTAACATGCTTATTCCAGAACCGTGTTCGTAGTACTTGACTCCAGCATATTGAAAAACAACTCCTCTTTAGGATTTCATTTCATCGAGATGCATAACAGAAAAATAGCTTTGAGTGGGTCTTTTGTAATTCTTAACAAGAAATGGTATGGATGCAAAGCAAGAAAGGCTAATCCTGGAGAAGCTGAGTTGCATCGACGAATTTCATGCCATAAAAATGCTTGAATGGTGAGCCTATTACACCTCTTCTAGCGAGGCTCCAAGCATGGCTACATGGTAACCACACAGCAAGCGAACCTAGGCCCGCACTTCACGTCATTCTGCCCATTTGGCAAGATGCCGAACCCCCATGAAGAAGCCGAACCCCTATGGAGAGGCCGAATACATGACCGAGCCCTTATGAATGAGGCGAGGTAGATCTTTTATTTATGATTGATGTGACAACGCACTGCAACAATCACTCTATCAAGTCAACATATCAAGTCTAACCCTTATATGTTAGGCCTAGGGCTGCAAAAGGTCATAACATTAAATGCACCTGAACTTAGGATTGATTGATTGATGCCTATGACAAGGTGCTTTAGCCACTAGGATGAGGCCACATGTTTTTTCATTTAATGGTTCTTACGCATCTCCTTCTACTATAAAAGTTCACATATTGTACCATTCAAAAGTAATGCAAGTTTACGTACCCTCCCAAAGTCACCCCCATTTTACATAGGTGACTCACATCTAAAACACGTCACACGTTCAATTACTTATATCATCAATTGACTTGATCGTCGGAATGCACGTGCACCTCCCCTACCATTGGAGTTGGACACGTGTGGCTAACGGTATGTCTTAGTGTGCAGGAACAAGCTTACGGGGAAATGAGAAGCCTTGGCCAGTTATGGTCTATACATGTGCAAGTGTTCTTAAATCTTAATAATGGCAGTGTCTTTATGCATAATTGCTTCCTCCACACCTTCCTGTCCACTGTAATTTGCGACCTGCACCATCCAGTTATGGTCTATACATGTGCAAGTGTTCTTAAATCTTAATAATGGCAGTGGCTGTATGCATAATTGCTTTCTCCACACTTTCCTGTCCACTGTAATTTGTAGCCTGCATCATCCAGTTATGGTCTATGCATGTGCAAGTGTTCTTAGATCTTAATGCTACTTGAAGCTGACGATTGAATAGTAAGATAATTTACCAATGCATTTGGACAACCTAAGCAACTTAGAAAAAAGTTCAATTATTTTATTTTCTTGGGCGGCCAGCTTAAGATAATGAATGATGAATTCATTGAATTTGACTATTATAAGTTTTTGACCTATTTTAATTTCAATATGCAAATAGTAATAAATTATACCATGACAAAAAGATCAAACATATTTAAGTTGTTAGATTGATGCATAACGAGGAATAGCAACGAGGTGGGACAGAGTAATGGCCGGAGTGTGGCACTTTGGGGTCGGATTTTCATCCCTAGCATTAACACGTAGGAAGCAACATGTGGATGTTCAAGGAAATCTCAACCGTATATTTTTTGGTGCCAATTTCTAGATTGTTAACTTGGATATGATCCTAGTCATACATATGTGACAATCAAATCTGATTGGATAATTATTATTTGACTTCACAAATCTGATTGGATAATTATTATTTGACTTGTTGTCTCATGCCAATATAAAGAATAAAAATGTAAGCACGGTTGAATTCTCATTGTCCGAAAATTTCCTTCCTTCTTTCTCTTTGCTTACAAGAAAAGAAGAGGAAAGGTCAAGAAATGCAAGCAATATTTAACACGAGTAGTCATCATTATAATTACCACGATTAATTAAAAAATTAAATGATGACTTTTTTTCTTTTATGAAAAATCGATTTATGTCTATGGTATGATAAACTTATTAAGAACTTTTTAGGAGAAATAGTATTGAGTTTCACGAAACGTGTTTATAATAAATTGGTAATGCTTATGATAAAAATTAATATTTAATTTAATTTTATAAAAAATCTAGAAATAACTTTTTAACTTATAAGTCGAAAACACGCTAACTCCTTTTAACAATTTATCTTTTCAACTATGGATAAATTTAAATGTACATAATGTTTTACCAAATTTTTGACAAATTGGACACTTGGCATAGGGGGCGCCTGCGGCCGGATGCCAAATGTTCAATTTATCAAAAATTTGGTAAAATATTGTGTGAGCTGGACATGGTTCACTTTCAACCATTACCTTTTTCCACGTTCAACATTGTCAACAATGTCCTTTACAAGACAGGGGAAATGAGCCGCGATTGGTTAGTGACGCATTGTTATATTACCCGCGCTCTAAGAACTCTCTCTCTCTCTATCTCCGTTACTAATTTCCTAGTCGTTTCATCATTCTTCTTTGAATTTTTTTTTTTCCTCCCTCCCTCCTCTTTAAGATGTGGTATCCCAAACCCAAAATCCAAATATTTTTTATCCAAAAATCTTGATTTCTCTTCATCTATTTTTCTCATCAAGACCCTTCAGTCTTAAACCAAAAGATGGCTTCTTTAAAGTTTTCTTGCTCTTCAACCACCATTTCTGGATCTCAGTAAGCTATCTCCCCTATTGTTGTTGTAATCTTTTTTGTTTTATTTGTTCTTTCTCGGTTAGATTCATAAATATGGGATTTCAAATTGATTTTTTTAGTTGTTTCTCCTTTATTATTTGTTCGCGCGTTTTTAAGCTGTTGTTTTTAATCACAGACAACGGAAAAAAAATATTGAATTGATTCTCATCATGGGTATGTGATGTCTTGTGTTAATCTCACTTCCATTATATGATTGCATCGATTTATTTGTGATATAAGAAACTTGGGTTCTCTTTGTTCAGATCCAAAAGCTTAAAATTGGTAAAGAGAAAGACACTTGCAATCTTTTCTGCTATGATGTGAGCTGTGTTTGATTATGGGCTCTTGAATAGGTCATAGCCTTATGGGTGGTATTTTATCAATTCGGTAGACATGAAATCTGTGTTGCAGACCTCAAAATGAGCTACTATTTCATAATGAACTTTAGACATGTTTGTTGGAAAAAAAAAAAGTAAAATGTTGTGCGTGTTGAGCAGAATTTGGTTATTTTCAGAGCTTTTGGCATCTTGCCTTTTCTGATGATGCGTATTGGTAGCTAACCTTGTTATTGTGCAGGAGATTTAAAAATTCCAGACAGTTTGATAAGCAGCATTGTGGTAATCTGTATTCTGTGAATGGCTGCCCTCTACAGTCCTTTAATAAAGTGGGCTTTACTACCAAGGCCAATGGAAGAGTTAAATCTCTGTTATTTGGGGAAGGCGGCCTTCTCCCCAATTCAAGTGGCAAAAAATTTGCACGTAATGCTCTTATCAGTGATGTGTCTGGCGGAGTTGAAGTACAGCCTGATTCTGTAGATTTTGGAGTACTTGCAGCAGATATGGCTTCAACAAATAGCAGTTTTGCTGTTGAAGATGATGAATTTGACCTGGACCAGCCATCAGAAGGTTTCTCATCTATAACAGAGGCCATTGACGACATTCGTCAAGGAAAGGTTGTTATCTCATGAGTATTATCAGTTTCATGAACGTAAAAAATTTAGCCACTGTGTTCTTAATTTTCTTTTATGTTTTGGACCACTTTGCAGATGGTCGTAGTCGTAGATGATGAAGATAGAGAAAATGAAGGAGATATAATAATGGCTGCATCTAAAGTTACTCCCGAGGCTATGGCTTTCTTTGTGAAGCATGGAACTGGGATTGTTTGTGTGAGCATGAAAGAGGAAGACTTGGAAAGATTGCAGCTTCCTCTCATGGTATCCCATAAAGAAAATGAGGAGAAACTTTGTACTGCATTTACTATTTCAGTGGTAAGTTCTTTCTTTCACCTTACAGGAACACTCAATACCTATACCTTTGTTGTGTAATTTTCTCTTGATTTTGGTTTACGATGCTAGTATCCTTTCAACTGGGGATAATATGCTACTTATGTTTAAAAATAAAACACTTTCAGCCTGTATATTCCACATATGCAACGTGTGGAATCAGTTAATGATTTTTTTATCTTAAGTTTATACAATCCAACACACATAAGCACACAGAGGTAATGATTCTATGAAGTCTTGTGAGATGAGTGATACAAAAGATATTTTTGTGGAAGCAAAAGCTCTGCCTCTGATTATGACTCCTAGATCATATGAGATACTTGCATAAGCGTAAATCACAAAAACTTTCTTGTAGGATGCAAAACATGATACAACCACAGGAGTATCAGCACGTGACAGGGCGACAACGGTATTGGCTCTTGCATCAAAAGAATCAAAGCCTGAGGATTTCAATCGCCCTGGCCACATATTTCCTTTAAAGTACAGAGAGGGAGGTGTTTTAAAAAGAGCCGGACACACAGAAGCTTCTATGGATCTTGCCATGCTAGCTGGATTGGACCCTGTTGGTGTTCTATGTGAGGTTGTTGATGATGATGGTTCTATGGCTAGATTACCTAAGCTTCGGCAATTTGTGCAGCAAGAAAACCTCAAGATTATATCTATTGCTGACTTAATCAGGTGTTACAGAGTATTTATTTTTTTTATTTTTTTTTTGGTAATCATTTTAGCAATATTTTGCTAGCAGTAGTTTATTAATTATTAGTATATTAAGACTCGCATTCTTGTTGGGAGTTATTAAGTGCTTTTATGTTGTTTCTTTCACGCTAACTAGAATCGCATTGAAATTGTAGGAAGATGCCTGATTTTTATTGCTGTTCCTTTTCTTTTGTTCCTGTGCTTATATTTTATTGTAGCTCAAAATTTTCTTCAATTTAATAGCTTGTAGGAGGCCTAATACAAAATATGATTTGCAGATATAGGAGGAAAAGAGATAAATTAGTGGAACACTCATCTGCTGCTCAGATACCTACTATGTGGGGCCCATTCAATGCCCATTGTTATAGGTCAATTTTAGATGGAATTGAGCATATTGCCATGGTTAAGGTGATTACTTTGGGAAATATTGAAGGAATATAATTTTTCAAGGAAGTTTATTATTTGCACTGTGATTTTAGAATTTACTAGTCTGACTATTCCTCGTTACATTCTTTTGATCATCGATCCTTTATTGTAGTGTTTTCTGCTTCAACTTAGTATGTATTTCGAAAGCTATTCTAATGGCATATATGGTGTAAGCAGGGCGATATTGGTGATGGACTTGATGTTCTAGTCAGAGTGCACTCAGAATGTCTTACTGGAGATATATTTGGATCAGCTAGGTGTGACTGTGGAAGCCAGCTGGCACTTGCCATGCAGCAGATTGAGGCTGCTGGCAGAGGTGTCTTGGTTTACCTCCGGGGGCATGAGGGAAGGGGAATTGGTTTGGGCCACAAGCTTCGTGCATACAACCTGCAAGATGCTGGGCGTGACACAGTCGAGGCAAATGAGGAGCTTGGTTTGCCTGTTGATTCAAGAGAGTATGGGATTGGTGCACAGGTACTCTATAGTCATATGTGAAGATGTAGCATTGGACACGTGTAGCACGTAGCATTGATTGCCAAAAACTCTATTTTCTTTGAATTACATAAACACACACAGACACTTGCACTTGCATGCATACATGCACAGACTTGTGTTAATGCTCTCCAGTACCAATAATGAAAAATAGCAGCCCCACTCCTCTTATGTCGAATCCTGAACAAAAATGAAATAAAAAAGTTCACACATAAGCACAGAGGTTTGAAGAAGAAGAGAAGATGAAATAAACACAGGAGGAAATTTACACAGAAATAAAAGAGGCATTAATTTGACTCTTAAATCTATACAGTGCTGTATGTTCAACGCATGTTACCACAAAATGCAAGATATTGTGTTTAGTGGCTCGGGTTTGCATTCATTACATAGTCATTAAGAGGAACGAGAAAACTTCATCACGGTGAGGTACATTACCAAATTGAATTACCATAAAGGAGTAGTTCTCAGTTATTTGGCATGTTAATTTTGGTTTTAGATTGTGAAAATTGATAGTACATATCATTTTCAGTTTGTGTAAGTACCTTAGAAAATTTAGAGACTCCACTATGTTGAAGTCATATTCTTTTCTCGAAAAAATTTCCTCCTCTTTGGCCGTCAACATGTCCAATTTTTGAATCTCCTATGCCCATTCTGTTATTTGATTCAGCATAAAAGATGTTGGAGTCGGTTGACAGGTTTACAAGGGTTTGAAATGTCCAATCCTTTCCACTTTCACCCATCTGTAGGCATCCGAAATGACCGTTCTGCTCCTTATTGCATAATTTGCATTTCCCCAAACCATACCAAATTTATTTCCTTGCTTGATCATAATGAAGGGGTATATCGGTCATTGCAACAACAATTGATTGCTGAAATGATAGGCTAGAAGTCAACATTTTCATTATTGATTTACCAACACAATATAAATTATTTCTTACTGGACCCATACTTTGGCACCAAAGAATCCATTTTTTGCTAAAAATCTGCACCGGACAGGCGCTTAGTAAAGAAGAAACTTCTAAAATTATGTTTGACAACATAAGTAACTTAACAGCAAGTTAACCTAAATTTTAAGCACAACCCAACATGCTCTCGTATTTAGGCTCATGGGTAGGGAATTTTTTAAGCCAGTAACTTAGCACACGTGAATAAGCGAGTTTACATCACTTTTTCGCATGAGTAATTTGACTCCATTTATATGGATTTGGATTATCTACTACTTTGACACTGTTTTTGACTGTTTTCATTCTTACATTAACTTCAGCACATAAAAATCCTAGTTACGACCAATTTACTAGTATTGCATTGAAATGGAGTTGTATAATATGTATGTGCAGATGTTAAGAGATCTTGGGGTTAGAACTATGAAGCTGATGACAAACAATCCTGCAAAGTACAGCGGGCTAAAGGGTTATGGTTTAGCTGTTGCAGGACGGGTTCCCCTTCTGACTCCCATCACGAGGGAGAACAAAAGATACTTAGAGACAAAACGCGCCAAAATGGGCCATGTATATGGCTCTGGATCCAATGGCTTCCCGATCCTTATCAACAGTAACAACGAGAAATCAGGTGCAGAAAGTTCAGCTGCATCTGAGTCGTAAAACCATTTGCCTGTTTTCAACACGCTCTGCAAACATGTCGATGGACTTAGAGCAAGAGGGGAAAGCTACTAGTATTCTTATCCAAATAAAGTGTGTGATGGAACCGGAATAAGGAATATATTCTATTGATTCGTTTGACTAATCCCGAATTCATATATGATTCTTCAGCTGATCATTTATTGTACCATTTTTATAATTCTTCTTTGAAGTGTATAAGGTGGCGTTAGTTATCATGGATTCTAGTTAGTTACAGTGTTCTTTTTAATAATGTACGTTATTCCTTTAGGAAAACATGTACAAAATGTCAATTTACATTAAAATGAACAAACATTTAATATATATTTGAAATTTTAGTTTTCCATCAAATGGAGTTCAAAGGGTTGTAGCTAGAGATGTAAAGCGAGCTGTCTAGGCGATATTGGCCTGCCACAGTTCATGTGAATGGCATGGCCATTTTTTAAAGGCGATTGCTAAGGTGAATGCATCAAAATATTTAGGGAAAGATTTTTTTTTTTTTTTTTTCCTTCCAGTAATTGCAAAATCGTGTTCAAGTGGAGTCGACAACAAACAGTAAATGTCTGCTTTGATTGAAGATGGTGACCAAAAGAAGAATTGATGAATAAACTTGCAAAATTAGGAAATACGTGCGAAGCATTCATAAAAATTAGTGTATACATTTCGATACAAAGATTTAGAGAAAGCAAATAACATATCATTGGAGATTTTAAAGATTGAAGGAGAGGGTTTCTTGGTACAAGATTAATACTTTATTTCTTCTTGTGTTCTTTTAAGAATTTAATGATGTACTATCAATCTAGCAGTTGTTTTTCATCTGTCTAATATGTATAACTTATTTAGTTACGATGAATGGTGTAGTTTAGTTAAGACCCCTTGATTTCTTTTATCAAGTTATTTCATCTCTTTATCATTTTAATATTCTTTTTGCTACAATTCTCAATGCCTAGAGTAATTATCACTATTCTATTGATTTGTGAATGGTAACGAGTCCATAGATGAATTACTTATTTAAATCACGAAGTAAAAATTGACATTTGGGTAAAATATAGAGATGCACATTTACTATTAGTGTGGTCCTTAATTGAATTCCTTTGTGATTCAATGCGCTTAACTAAGAACTATCGATTTGACTTAATTGAGAAGGATTGATTTGAACTCGAGATATGTAAATCAATCTATTTAGACGAATTTGATGAAATACATATTTTTAATTACAATTAAGCTACTTGTACAGATGATTTGTACACCTTTGTAGACAGATGATGAGGTGACACGATTCATGCCACGTCATCATCTATTAACAAAATTGTCAAACTAACTGGACGTGTATCATAACTGTTTTAATTATTGTAGGAACTCGATGATAGGAATTAAGGGAGATAAGTAAGGTGAAATCATGAAGACTAGCACTTTTCACATGTAAGTAACCATCCAAATTGTTAATTTGTACATTTTTAAATTATTTTCTTAGTTAATTTTAGTGTTAGTATAACATTGTCATCACTTTTAATTTTCTTCAATAGGAGCATAGCTTAGTGAAATTGATAATTTGATAGAATAATACTCGTGAGAACGATACTCTACGCAGTAATATATTATTTTTTATTGATATTGTACATTTTTCACGAACAAGTTTTTGTTTTCTTCTTCACGACTCACCCTTATCTTTACAACCAATTCAATCCACATAGCTCCCTTGCAATTCCAACCCCTTACCGGACTCCTCCTTTTTGTTTTCCAGCCTATAGCCCCTGTAGCTCTTCCTTGATTCGACTTTGACTTGGTTGTGGCCAATTTGACTTGGTTGAGTCAATTTTAATTAAGATTAACTAGACTAGTTTAAGAGAAAAAACAAACTGAAACAAAAATTACAATGTAAACTTATTATTTATGGTAATTTTTTTTTTTTTTTTACTTTTTTATTGAGGTGTGGAACCCACCTTATGTGAGACGGTATAGGGCATGTACATTTGGCTTAATTCTTTTTATTCTTGGCATGATATGTCCCGTTCGATACAGTCTTTAAGAATAATGGTTACTAATTTTCGAAGGGATGTAAACTTAAAGGTTAAGAATAGTCGTGAAAAAGGCACTAGAAGTGAGTACCCGTAGCTGCAATTTAGCCTTGATGATTGGTTTGCCCTAAATTACTCCAACATAAAAGAAGAAAAGTCATTGCTGCAAAAATAAAAAGAAGAAAAGTCACATGACCTAATTTTGTTATTGCCGGTGAAGCAATGCAAAAGCAAAACGAGTTTTGCTTCATTAGTTGGCTACTTATCATCAAACCTTTATATCTTGTTTGTCCTAAATCATCCTACTTAATTAGGTTTGTATAAGTAGAAACGTAGTTTCTACATCTAGCCCCAGTTTTATTTAGCTAAAGATAGGGACGGATCTAAGACCGGATTATAATTCAGGCTAATACGTAAAAAAAAAAAATTCACAAGAAATTTTTTTTACATGATTTTTTTTTTCTACTAAAAAAAATCAATGGATTGGGGGCTGAACTGGGCTCCGTCAATGGCTAAAGATGAAATTTTAAGTAAATTTTAATAAAAATTAATAAAACGTGTAGTTGAAATTGATAAAAGATATGAACCCATAAAATAAGTAATTTAAATAAGTTTGAGAAAAAAATAATATGAATTTAAAGAAAGGATCATGGGCTAATTTTTTGAATTAAAATTAACATTTTTTATTAATATCCAAAATCTCATGCTAGTTTGTTTGGTAAAACTTTTATTTGTTAAAAAGTTAGTCAAATTTTATTTTTAATCACATTCGTTGAACTGATACAGGAGGATTCAAGTCAGATAATGTCGAGTTGTCCGATAGCTTGTTGATGGCGCTGAGATAACATGAGTTGGCGGATCAACGCAAAAAATGATAAGTAATCGACGACCTTTCCTAATTAGGCCCTTTTTGGACACGTTTCGATAATTTGGTTATAATTTTGGTCACGGTATTAGAATTGCGCTCGTAACCCTACTTCGGAAAAGCTCTTTTCGGCCCGAACTGCTCGGTGTGTCAATTTTGAGGGCAAATTTCAATGTTTTCCTTTCCGAATATCTAATTTTAGTTATTTTTTGCCTTTTTAGTAATATTTTGTTTGACTTTTTAATATAGATAATGAACTCGAATTGAGCCGAATTTTTGGGATATTATTTCTCTTATTACGTATTTTTGTTTGGTAAGAATATTGAGATTTTGCTATTTTTGGTAAAATTTCGATAATTTTGATTTTTTAACTATATAATCCGGTTTGTAGGTTATTTTTAATCACTAAATGAGTAATAAAATTTTTTTTTGAGTTCTTGGCGTTTTCTCTTGCATTATTCTCTGTCGAATTTTAGCCTATAATCACTATTCTGCTTAACGTCATGAACCCATCGCTTCTATATAATTTTTATCACATATTTTATGAAATCCACTAATTTTATCAAGTTTTAGAGGAACCTTCAGTGTAGAAGCATTTTTTTTCCTACAGCTATACAGAAACCGTGTTTTACCATACTTAGAAAATTTATTAACCTCCACCGCCCTTACTTCCGTGTACACATGGGAACGTCAATTCTAATTTGACTGCGTAAATTATGAAACCTTTCTGCATATAAATACCCTCGTACCCTCACATAGGACTCACAAATATTGTACTCTTCCATTCACAAGTTTCTCCCTCTCTAAATCTTCAGCACGTTAAGATTTTCTTGTCTAACAATGGCCGCCGTGTCTAGGGTTTTGGTATTCGTGATGGTAGCATTGTTGGTTGGATTGTCCGTGGCGCAGCAGCCCTCCGCCGCGCCATCTCCGCTGTCTAAACCACCGACTCAGCCTCCTCCTGCAACTTCTCAGCCACCGGCTTATGCTCCTGTTCCTGGTCCTGCTCCAACAACTGTCCCTTCAACTCCTCCACAGGCTTCTTCTCCTACTCCGACTCCAGCTGCTGTCAACTCTCCGCCATCCCCTCCTCCATCAACCTCCTCTCCATCGCCTTCCGTCGCCATGCCGCCTGTCTCAGGTGCCGCTCCAGAGCCTGCAGCCAACGGCGCCGTACTGAACAGACTGGGCTTTGCGTCAGCCATTGCTGGGTTCGTTGCCGTCGCTTTGGTGGCCTAAACAACAAGTTCAAGCCTATCTTTCCAGTGATTTATTTTTTTGAGTATTTATTTACTTTTATGTTTTAGGAGATTATTATTTACAAACTGATTCTACAGTTTTATCGTACATTATATTGGTACTCATACTATTATTAATTAATCGATTTTTCTTCATTATTCATAATAATTTTCTATTAATTGTTGATTGGTTGGAATAATCCAAAAAGACTTTATTAACCTTGGCCTTTTGAAGTCTTCAGCGAGACACAAGAATTGAACGTATGCTTTTTCGGTAATTAAAGCATCTTTGGCTCGTGGAAAGTTTTGCCCAAGGGACTCTTTTGTGGGCCCCATGTTAAATTCCTCGTCACCTTTCTTCCTTTAATCGAAATAGATTTCGCTTTTTCTTTTTTTCCTTTGAGGAGAATATTTCTCTTTTCAATTTTCAATCCTTACCATCAAACAATGGACACATTAAAGATCACGACCCAAATCCGGTCACTATCCACGTGTCAGATAATAATATTATTGTCGCGAAAGTTATTCCATAAAAGGTAACGCGTATTAAAACCTGACTCATAAAATATAGAGGGCTTATTAGTATACGTTTCAAAATTATTTTTTTTTAACATTTGTACTTATATTTTTACGTTTTATTGCGAAAAATATCAATTTTTTCAAAATTTCATCCATTTTTCTATAAAAATCTTTAAAATAATAAATACATCATTTTATTTAAATAAAACAAAATTATAATAATAATGAAGAACTAATTGCAATCATATGTCCAAATTTTTCAAAAATTGCAAATGAGTCACAAATAAATACTTAAAAATCAAAACAAAAATAACTTCATCATCTTCCCTCCATCCCACCCCAACCAAAAAAAATAAATACAAATGGAACTGCCGACCTCCATCTAGCTAACCACCACCTAAAGCGTCGGAGCTCACATTACAAACAGCCACCATCAACCCCACGCACTTTCCCACAGATCAATTGAACAAACAACATATTTGTATGGTCAAAATCAACAAAAAATGCAGTTGGTCGCGCGGACACACACTGCCTTTCTTCATCAATTCGGCACCGACAGTGGTTCCCACCATTGAGGACCACCCATTCCGGCTTCGCCACATCACACCACACCTACTACAATAATGAGCTTCTAAAAATTTCTTAAGTTTGTGAAATTTTCCAACGAAGACCGATCATGAAAATGGCTACACAAGCCAATCTAAAAAAAAAAAAGACTACCCCACCTCTTTGGAAAAATACAGTAAACTAGATTCAAGAAAACTGAGATTTATTAAATATATATCCACCAATGAATTTGTCCAAAAAATTGATTTGTTTGCTCCATCATGTTGTTGGCAACATTCACCATTTTTTTTTGGGAACAAATCAATCCCAAATGAAGTAGAAACCCAGCTACACGAACCACAAGAAAAATGAAAATCAATGGGGAGCCAAATCCTAAATTAAAGTATGTTTCTAAGAAGGAGAGCAAGGGGCTAGAATCTTTATTTTTCTAAAGCAGTATCGAAGCCAATCCACCAACCAAAAAAAAAATAGCATCAACAAATAGCTGAGCCTCCAAGCTATTGTTGCAAGTAGTTGCTACCATGGTCAGATGATTAATTTCGGCATCCAAGGAGTGCTACATCTTCATGTTCTCCATAGTCATGGTAACGAATTTTGTCCAAAAGAAACAAGAATGATACAAGCTTTCCCAAGTTTATGAAATGGTTATCTATGTTTTGAGTTGTTGTGGGGATTGGGGAAGAGGATGAAGTTTTTTTTTTTTAATTATTTATTTGGGACTCATTTGTAATTTTTGAAAAATTTGGACCTATGGTTGAAATTAGTTCTTTATTTTTTTTTTCTTTTATTTAAATAAGAAGGTATATTTGTCATTTCACAGATTTTATAGAGAAAATTTAGGAAAATGATGTTTTTCGCAATGAAACGTGGAAATGGGGGTGAAAATGCAAAAAATTGAAATATAGAAATATTTTGCACAATAAAGACCAAACATAAAGTCATTTTGTGCTAATAAGCCAAATGTAAAGCTTAAATATACGACACTTCGAAATTAATAACTTTTTCTTGTTCAAGAGTATGCAACTCACAACTTGTCGCTTGGCACAACATAACCTGCGACATCATTTGGCACCCTTTTATACTATGGCTACTTGAAATGTTGTCAAATATAGGATGAACAAGCCCCCCCAGGACACAGCATAACTGGCAAAGAATGAGGCTCTTCAATGCTGACAGATCAGAGGTCGCAGGTTCGATTCATGGGGTTCTTGGAATGCAGACTTTCTTCTGAAAGGTATGATTTATCCTGGAAAGCAAGAATTCTTCTAGAAAGCAAGGTGCAACATAATTTTGATTCGTTCGGAACTTTGATAGTTCAGAGGAGGAGGGGGCTCTTAAACCCTGGTCAGTTTGGGGCACATTCCAAGGTTTACCTAGTCTATGTGATGAGGGGTCGGATCGCAGACCTCGAAATTAATCGCCGAAAGCGGACACCTGAGTTAGAAAAAATAATAATAATATATATATAGGATGAACAAACACTTAGTGAGCATAATATGATATATATGTGTATCCATGTGCGTGCCAGTATACGTGACACGTTCAAGTACTCGAGGCAAATTCAGGTATTAATTAAGAACTTGTTTGATACTCATTAATTTATTTTATGATTTACTACAAAACTATTTTCAGCCACATTCACACAATAAAATATTTTTCATGTATACCAAATTTTTTTATCTACTTTCTAACTACACATTCTCCTAAAAATCATTATTCAATTTTATTTTTTTCAAAACAATAATGAATGTCAAACAAGCTCTAAGAGTTGAGGAATATAAGACAACTTAACTCAACTTTTAAAACAACGAGTAAGGAATGAAATAATATTTTCATAAGTTTAGTCACAATTCGAATAACATTTAAAGTTCATTAGCAATTGAACTTATCAAAATAATATCTTATCTTTCACTTTGTTACTCTCTATTTACTATAAAAACTAATGGATTTGATGAACTTACAAAAATATTATCCCATCTTTATTTTATGTCATCAAGCCTATTAACTTTTAAAATAGTGATATAATAATATTTTGATAAGTTCAATGATAATTCAAAGAACTTTTAAAGTTAAACGACAGTTGAAAAATATTTACGAAACTTGAATGACAGCTCGAAAACTTTTTAAAGTTAATTGCAACTAGAAAATATTTATGAAAATTTGATGACAACTGAAATATCTAACACTTTTTATTAATACCTTCCACAATGTTCCTGCATCTATTTCATTTTATTTTTTTTTTTTGTATTTTTAAAAATAAGTTCGTGGTCCGAAATTGTACACAGAAAACATATATTAGTCAGTTGCGTTAATTTATTTGTACATTCATTATGTACATTTTGGATGACATTTCAATAAGTGTCAAAATCGAGATTATTGATTGTTTTAAGTGTTGGACTAATCAACGATATAATTGTGTGCCACATAGTGAAATGTAAATTAGAATGTAAGTGTAGCAAAACTGTAGTTAATTTAGGCTGGATTGGATGAAAGACTATTTAGTCCAAGCCTGATCGACATATTCAGACCATGAAAATTAGACTTACAATCTGTTTGACATAACTTTTATTGTTGTTTTTAACTTTTTGTAGAAGAGCTTTTATCGAAAGCTTTCTTTATTTTTGTTTGAAAATTAATTTTTAAAACAATTTCCTATTTCAAAAGTATTTTTAAAAGAAACCATATTAGATCGACTTCTCTAAAAATTCTTCTAATTATGAGAAACACTTTCATAAAATAGGGACCAATTTGGCATTTGAAAAGTCAAAAGAAACTTTTAAGATGCAAAAATTACTTTTGGACCTGTTTAATCAATTTTATGAAAGTATTTTTTGTAGTTAGAAAATTTTTTAAAAGAAGCAGTTCGATGTGATTTATTCTAAAAGCACTTTCAAAATATGGAGTTCTTTTTAAAATTAATTTATAAATACAAATTAAGATAATTTCATTTAAAAATTCTTCTATATGAAGTTAAAAAAAACAAAAACAAAAACAAAAGCTATGCTAAACGAATTCTTAGTCAAATTGGTCTAAAAACAGTTTTGAATATCAAAAGTTTCATATAACTTTTCTAAAATCATATGAAACGGCCCAAAATTTCAAGGAAAAATTGCAAAGGAAGAAAAAACCCCCTCTTTTTTCCTCTCCATTGTCGTCAAGAAATTAGCTTGTTCTTTTCTGTAATAAACAAATATAGAGTTTCATCTTTCTCTTCCTCTGCCAAAAAAGATCAAGGCCCTCTCCTTTTTCATTACTGAATAGATGATTCATGGCCTTTTATCCCAGGAAATTTCTGAATGGCTCACTAAATGATCCTAGTTTGGAGCGAATTTGTACACCGTATTGTAATGGAATAAAAAACCAGGATGGTGCTTGTCCAATTACATGCATTAGTCTCTGTTTTCCGACCTGTAACCGGCCAATATTACTTCACATCCCCTCGCTGCCGCCGGCACAGCTCAGTTTCTTCCCCGCCGAATTTGAGCCACCACCGGATAAACCTCACAAACTCTCTCTTCTGCTCACCATCTCTCTTGCTATATTAGCTACAGTTTTCTTTTTCTTTGCTTGCTACACCATCTATAAATTCTATTCTAATTGGCGGAATTCGAGGGCGGCACGGCGGCAGCCACCTGAAGAGGTGGAGGAGGAGGGCCAAGATCAACTTTTTGATGAAGATCACCTGGCGGCTATCAATCCAATATGGTACATCAGGACCGTTGGTCTTCAACCATCGGTTATAAGTGCAATCTCAATAGTCAAGTATAAGAAGGGTGATGGACTCATTGAAGGAACAGACTGTTCTGTTTGTTTGAATGAGTTTCAAGAAGATGAAACTCTTAGATTGTTGCCTAAATGCAACCATGCTTTTCATATACCTTGTATTGATACTTGGCTCAGTTCACACACTAATTGCCCCATGTGTAGGGCCAGTATTGTGATCAGCACATCAGGCATTCCACAGCAGGAGCAAATTGTGCATAATTCAGGCTCAGTGGAGGAAACCCAAGTCGACATTTCAGAGAACGATGGGGAACTCAGAAGAGAAACAGGAGAAGTTTTCCAATTGACAGTTGAGATTGAGGATGAAGACGAATCACAGGCTCAAAACGAATCAAAGAGTCACGAATATTGTCGAGATTTGAATGTTTAGATTCAACCTATGAGAAGATCAGTTTCAGTGGATAGTTTGTCAGCTTCAATAATAGCAGATGTTTTTTCATCACAGCCTAATAGAAATTCAGAAAATCAATTGGAAGTAGAAAAAGGAACAAATATTCTTCTATAGTAGAGAGATCACTTTCTAGCAGTGCAAATTTACTGCTACCAAGGTACAAAAACAGGAGCTGGAACTCGAATATTTTCTGGTGAGATGTCTGAATATTGAGATGTTTCAAGAACTCTCAATAAGGTGAGAGTTTCCACATTTGAGTAGATGCTCCAGTAAACTGTACAAATATTCACTGTGTAATAAGAATGTACGTCTCTGATCCAAGAATATCTACCATGCTCTCAAGATTTTCTCACGTATTCATAGTTCAAGGCAGTGAAAAACACTCAAAACTTGTAAATAACATTTTGGAATTAATATTACAAAATTAATGAGAATTGGGATGCTAAAGTTTTTCATATATTTTTCAAGCTTCTGCAACATGAGTACAGTTTGTCAATATTTTATCTTGATCCATTTTTTTGAGCAAAAATTCCATTCATTGAGCCAGTCTTGAGTTTGATTCCATATTTGTTCACCAAACAGGGGCCCAGCTCAACGGGTCAATTTCATCGGCTTCTTGCACGCTAAACCAAGTTAACTACCTACCTGAAAAATAAGGGGGTCAAGATGGATAGAAGAATCTGTTTAAATAATTATGAAAACGTGAAAGTAATTGATATGATGTCCGTGTTAGTTTATTTCAATCCATCCATTTGTAGTGACAAACAAAAGATCACTGCTCCATCCAGCATCCAAATTGAACTCCAAGCACATAAGCTGCCACTTCTGACAACTAATATCCAATACATGGATTTCGAGCTCTAGTATCCGTTCCATAAAGATAAACTTGCAGTACTTTTATTACAAATTCATGAACAGTATTTTGCATAGGATACTTGAAGTATTTGTCCCTCCACCAGTAGATTATCATTCACAAAGAAGCCATTTGAATTGTCAACGAGATCACACAACGGCATGAAAGCTGGAAAACCTGCAGTTTATGTACTTGATTATACCAGATATGCATTAGAATTGGTGCATCGAGTACGTGAATAATCGGAGATAATTCAGAAGACAAACAATCAAATTTAATACCTCTGAAGTTCATATTTCATGAAGTTGTTCTGTCCAGGCTGAAGACTGAATGAATCTACTGAGCTAAAAAAGAACACCAGCCATGTGCCGTTCCCATTAGATTTGAAATAACCAATGTTTAAACTCATCTAACACCCAAAGAGTGTGAATAGGTCTTTATTTGAGCCACATTAATTTTTTCATTTTTCTACTCAATTTCAACCACGCAATCTTCAATAAAATAATATTTTTCATCACGTCAATAATTTTTCCTTCTTTTTCAACTACACATTCTCTATCAATTTACTGTTCCAAAATACATTTTTTCAAAATAATGTGGCTCAAAGACACCCTAGATGTATAATGTGAAACTAAAAAGAACAAATAATAATAAGCAACAAGTCACAATTAAACCTTAATTGTCAGTCGTGAGAAAACCCCTTGAGCAACTCTTCAAAAGGATAAAAAACCATCGGATAAACCTTGCCAAAACGATTCACTAGAAAAAAATAAATTACAGTTAATCCAGGCACAACTAAATCTTAATAAATTCTGATTATCCAACCTATAAATCATCAAAAGAACTCTTTGATTGTGCCTCCTATACTTTCCAGGAACTTTTGGGCTTTTTTCCCTTTGCGTAGATCACCAAGAATGAACATCATTCTTCTCTAACTACTGGAACTCCAGTCACCTCTCCTCAACTTCAGAACTCTGAAAAGCTATTGGTGAATGATTTGATTTTTAATATTTGATCTTTGAGTCTTTTGTATTTTGATCTTGTAATTGATACAAGAGATTTATAGAATATGTATTTGGGACGGTAAAAACTGTAGAAATTGAAAACTAGGGTTTGGTTAAATAACATCATTGCTCGAGCGCTGGGCTCACACACAGCGAGCGATGGCTCGTCCGCTTGAGCACTGGACGCAGAGACATCGAGTAGTGACTTTACTGCAAAAATTGCTCGAGCGGTGGCTAAGCGTGAAGTGGCGATTTTATGACGACTTTTTCTCCTTGTCCCCTTTTTCACTCCTTTAGAACATACTCCCAACCCCCGACTCTTTAACATTAATTACAACACAATAAACTATAATTTTGGACACGGAACAAGCCAATATAATTTGTACCAAACACGATCGTTTTAGAAACATATAAAAGTAGAAAATTTATTCCCGTCATTGGTTAAAAAACAATTTTTAGTATAGTTTGATAAAATTTCATGAAATGTGTATTTGAAAAGTCGATAAAAATTGTGAGTTTCGTAAAATTATGAGGTTAAAATTATTTGTTAACCTTAATTTAAATTTTTATGAAATTTTATCACACCAATCAGGCACGGCCCATTCTCGTATAGTCAAGAAAAAAAAGGGTGGTTGAACTTCATCCATGTGCTAATGAGTCCAAATTGCATGAATTATTGATTTAGATAACCCCCCCCCCCCCCCCCCCCC
>CAIGRB010016761.1:41146-51849 GCA_903798255.1 Fraxinus quadrangulata | reverse complement strand
AACCCCCCCCCCCCCCCCCTTTCTCTAGCTCACCAAAATACACACAGAGCAGAAATGGCCTCAACAGCTCCTGTAGCAGCTCCTATTCAACCATCACAACTTACGTCCATCAAAAAACTTGCAGAAACTCCCAATCTCAACTTCATACCTTCAAACTATGCTTATTACAACGATCCCCATGAAACCTCTGCTACAGAATCTCAAGATTCAATCCCCACCATTGATATTTCTCTACTCACCTCAGCAAACCCAGATAACAAGTTCAAAGCCATACAAGCCCTGAACAAAGCCTGTCAAGAATGGGGTTTCTTCATGGTACGCAATTATAGTAATATATATTCTGTTGAAATTAATTGTTTATTGGATTGGGTTAAATCATTAAATGAGAATATGATATTTAATGAATGTGGGTTATTGCAATTAATTGGGGTGAATTGGAAAAGTCTCCAATATAGGCCCATAAGTTGGTAAGTCCATTTTAAGTGTCTTATATATGGTAAGGAATCCCACATTGAAAATTTACAAGAAAATAGACTTGTTTATATAGTAGGATGTGTGAATAAGTTATAATTTAATAAGTGATATACACATTAGCTAACTTTGGCTAGCCAAAGGCTAGCGAACTAGCCACCACAAGAGTGGTGTTTCGCACCACTTGCGCCACGCCGCGCCCAGACCCGACCACGGCCATGGTCCCGGCCTGCTCACGTCGTAAAGTTCGCATTGGGCGCTTTAGAGGTGCACTTCGCACGTACGCATCGTCGCGAGGAGCTGAGGAGCCTTAAAGTTTTCGGAAATGGACTCATGGTTCGGTGACATGGCAACGAGAGGTTCAATGAGTTGGCATTCTAGGTGGCACACACGTCAAAGATTGCGTCACTTCGTCCTGCATGGCGGTTGGTTCAGTTGGACGTACGCATGGCTTCTGCATGGCTGGTGACTATTCAGAATAAAATTAATAGGTATGATGGTTTAATCTGGACCGTCGATCATGAAATGGTGCGATACAACGACTAAGACGTATCAGACCAAGTGGTGCACCAGTTCATGAAATGTCACACACCCATTCAACGAGACACTTCAATCTCTATAAATAGAGAACTCCAAATTCGTTTTGGGTACACCAAATCAATTAAAAATATTATTGATTTCTAAAATTCATCTCTCTCCAAATTCTGTTCTCATATATTCTTCAAATANACTTAATTGGGGCGCGACATCTGTCTTAAGGAAATTTGCTTTGGCATACCTCGCCTCGTCTTCATCTTCTTCTTTTCATTTGTTTACTTACTTATTTATTCTTTCGATGATTGTGTTAATCGTTTTCCGACAACATATTCTTGTTAACTGCTATAACCTTCCGAGGTAATTCTTTTCTGGTGCAGGTGATAAATCATGGAATACCAGAATCACTGACGAGGGCGATGTTGGATGTGAGTAATGAATTCTTCAATCTGCCAGAAGAAGAGAAGCCGAAATTCGAACCCAAAGATGTGTTGGAGCCAGTCAGGTATGGCACAAGCTTTAATACAGCAAAAGAGAAGGTATTCTGCTGGAGGGATTTCTTGAAAGTTTTTGTGCATCCTGAGTTTCACTGCCCTCATAAACCCACTGCTCTCAGGTATATAATATAATTGTTGATTGCCATTCTTACATCATACCATTATAGATGATTCTGAAGAACAAAGCTGAGTAAATGAACGCTCAATTTGATATTTCTTGAAAACTAGTGAGATGCATGATGCAACCCTCTTTGGGTACAAAAGAATAGCAAATGGGCCAGTTGAGAAGAAAGTGAACTGGGGTCCCACTGTATACAAGAGAGAGAGAGAGAGAGAGGGAGAGGTGTCAAACTTATCTAAAGAGGTGTGCCGAAGAGGTGGATTACTGTAGCGGTGGGAAATGACGTTATTTTGAGACGAACCTCTATAAACGTTGCATGTTCTTGTATCCTATTTGTTTATTGCGATTTTATTGTTTTCGGTGATATAAAATTAATATTTCTAATTTTCAACAGTATATGCATTCTTGTATGACTGCTGGTCTACATTGTTAAATGATAATATTTCTGCTCCACATAATTATAGAGATCTTCTATTGGAATACTGTGAAAGAACTCAAAATCTACTGAGGAAATTGGTGAGAGGAATATCGGAAAGCCTTGGACTTGAAGAATACGAAATGGAAAAGACATTAAACTTGGACTTGAGTTTACAGATCTTCATTGCAAATTATTATCCACCTTGCCCTCAGCCTCAACTTGCACTGGGCATACCACCACATTCAGATCATGGACTTCTCACTCTACTCATAGAGAATCAAGTCGGCGGTCTCCAAATACAACACAAAGGAGAGTGGCTTAATGTCAACGCTCTTCCCAACTCTATTCTGGTCAACACTGGAGATCATCTCGAGGTACGTTTGTAACACTGTTCAATACTGTAGAATCCACAGACAGAAAATGGGAATTAGTGGTTCTTTTTTTCTTTCGCAGATATTTAGTAATGGAAAATACAAGAGCGTGTTGCACAAAGCAATCGTGAATGACAAGAATACAAGAATTTCTATTGCCATGGCCAACGGTCCATCACTGGACACTATCGTTTGCCCTTCTTCAAAGTTGGTAGAGAATGAAGGATGTGCACCAGCATATATTCCAATGAAGTACAAGGATTATTTGTTTTCCCAACAAAATAATTCGCTTGATGGGAAATCCATCTTGGATTGTGTGAAAATTCAAAACAACTAGAGGTTTCTTAGCAATTATTGTCAAGTACAATATTTGATTTGATAATATTTTGTATGTGAGTGTGTGTGTGTGGATGATTGACGCTGAGGAAATTTTAATAGATTACTAGTTGATATATGCTCCCATGTTGCGAACATTCAAATCTGAAATGGACCATGTCGCTCTTCTTCCCTTGCGAGCAGGAAGTGCACGACCAACGTGTGTTGCATACAATCCTTTTCAAATTGTTTGGCTTGTAAAATACAACTTCAAATTATGCTCGTAAAAGTTCTTAAATTTATAAAGATATTGAACTTTTAAGTTATCAATCATACTTGCATATCAATCCTTAATATCGTGCAATATTCAATGACTTTCTTCCTATAATATAATTCTTTTTTTAAGAGTCTTTCACTTTACATTAGCTTAATAGAACTTAAGCCAGCGACTTCGTTTTTATTTTATTTTTTCAAAATCATAAGAACAATTATATTTCATTTTTTATGTTATTTTCCCAACTCTTTGAGACCAATTTTTCGAATTAAAACAATGATAGTATTAAAAACAGTCTAAATTTTTTTAATAGTGCGCTCCATGCAATTTTATTTTTTGATAAACAATAAACGTTCGCCAAGTCAGGATGGCCGAGTGGTCTAAGGCGCCAGACTCAAGTTCTGGTCCTCGTGAGAGGGCGTGGGTTCAAATCCCACTTCTGACATTTTCCTTTCCTTTTCTTTTCTTTTCGCTTCATTTTTTTTTTTTTTTTTTCCCTCACTTCGAATAATCGTTTCAGTAAACAATTCATTTTTTCTTAAGTAAATTCAATAATTATTGAGAAAGCCCAAGGAATCCAGCTACAATGGCCGCTCGCTCCCTCTTCTTCATTCTCACTCGGTACTGCCCCTCATCGAGCCCTCCTCCATCCCCACGCCGGAAATCAAATCTGTATAAATTCATATACTTTTGAGGTTTTTACATACTGAATTATCTTTGGGTTTTTGTAGAAATGCAAGGAGGGAGGATAAAAGTTCATTCAGGTTCCTGTTCTCAACAAGTCAAGTTGCCCATCAAATTCAAGAACCCTCCACCACAATCCGCGAAGAACACGCAGATTATAACACAGAAGAAGGTCAGAAAGATGATTTAAAGAGCAGAATTTTCGGACTCAGACTCCCCAAGAGGAGCGCCACCAATATTTTACAGAAATGGATCAGCGAAGGAAACAAAATCACCACCTCTGACCTCCGAAGCATCTCCAGAGACCTAAGAAAATCCCACCGTTACAAACACGCTCTCGAGGTTCTGATCTAGTGTTATGTTATTCAATTGTCCAGAATATTAACTTGGTTAAAAGATTTACCTTTATTTCTTTGTTAAATTTAGAAAATTTCTTGATTTTTTTATTGGACTTGAAAATGGGTATAAATTGATTTGAATATTGTGTGGTTATGCTTAATGAATAGTTGATGAAGTCGACGATCTTGGAAATGGATAACCACTAATTGAATTTATATTGAAAAGTTTTGTATATGATTTGCAGGTTGTATTAACATTATGTCATAGTTGATAGTCTAATATTTGGGGTAGTGGGTATTGGTTAATAGTGGTATACTGGGACAAGAACACTTAAGTAATTCATTAATCAATAGCTAACCAATTTGCAGTTTAATTTGTAGCATTACATTAAGAATTCAAGCAAAGAAAAGGTTATCGTGATGATTTCCCTTCTGTGAAGTAGAAATTTGGTTTCATTTGATTTTGGTGTAGTGATAGCTCTGGATCAAATGGAGTGGCCAAAAGGGCTTCATATATTTCCAAGTTTGGTTTAACTCATTGTGTATGATGTTATTGGTATTTTTTCATACACTTTGAGCTGGTGGCGTGCAATGGTCAATTTCATAGCTGCATTTAACACCGAGGACTTACATGCCTGTCTTTTTTTGGACATTGTCTCAACCTGTTCAGGTTGGTCACCTTATGTATTTTTCTGCTCATACCTTCATCATAGGTGATTTGACTCATATTTAGTTGCTTCAATAAAAACTTTTAACTTTCCATGGTTAGTTCCAAGGAAGTAGATTATTCTTTAGGGATTTCATTGGGTACTAGTTAAGAAATTCACTATTTCTTGATATGCCCTTGTTTGTTATGAGTCATACTAGTAGTTCCATAGGTATATTAGTAAATTTGCGAATTGGAATTAGAATCCTATTAGATCTAGTGGGGCTAAGAGTGCCTTAAAGTTTTCTTTGATGCCTAGTTTTCTTTTTCCTCTCTTCTCCTTTCTTTAATTGTGTATAGTTTTTATTAATTGTATGAGGCAATTCCAAATCCAACTAAATCTCGTCATATCATCTATTGATAAATAAATCTGTAAGTTGTGATGTTAATGTAGTACAACCAATACAAGAAATGGTTGTTGTGGCTGGGAAGTTTTGTAGTCCTTTGGAAGTATCAATTTAGCTTTTAACATTTGAAGGCTAAGAGTCTATAATAGTTTTTCTTTGATATTACTGCTCAGCTCCTTAGATTTTGAGGTTATTCCTCGTGTTGCTAATTTGATCTCTATTGATTATCCAGAGTTCATTCTTTGTTTTCATCTAATTTAACAGCATTTATTGATGTACAACAGTTATACACTTGCAGATATCCGAGTGGATGATTAGTCATGATGAGTATGAGTTATCTGACTCCGATTATGCTGTCCGTATAGACCTGATGACCAAAGTTTTTGGCATTGATTCTGCCGAACGCTACTTTGAACGACTACCTCCCTTGGCAAAAACTAGTGAAACATACACTGCTCTCCTCCACTCTTATGCTCGGTTGAAACTAATAGAAAAGGCAGAAGATCTCTATGAAAGAATCAAGGCAGCAAATCTTTCCTTGAGTGCCATCACTTACAATGAACTAATGACTTTATATATGTCAGTCGGACAACTGGAAAAGGTGAGTTTGATTGTCGAGGAACTAGAACGCCAGAACGTTGCACCAGATCTATTTACCTACAATCTATGGGTAAGTTCATGTGCTGCAACTCTAAATATTGATGAGGTGAGAAGGATTCTTGGCAAAATGAGTCAAGATTCAGGCCGTAATGAAAGTTGGGTTAGATATTTGAAACTTGTTGACATATATATTACCTCAAGTCACCTGGTGCATTCAGTGTGCGACTCCCTTGTGGAAAGTGAGAAGGATATCACGCAAAGGGAATTGATCACTTACGACTTCCTTATTATTCTGTATGGAGCCTTGAAGAACAAAGAAAGACTCGATCAAATCTGGAAATCTTTGAGGATGACTCGGCAAAAACTGACAGGAAGAAACTATGTATGCATACTTTCTTCATATCTTATGGTAGAGGATTTGAAAGAGGTAGGCGACATACTCGACCAGTGGAGGCAATCTGCAACATCAGAATTTGATAGCTCCACATGTACTAGACTTTCGAAGGCATTCGAGGATGCTGGACTAGACGAGAAAGCGACAAGTTTTCGTATGCTCCTCAATGAAAAGGGGTGTGAACTCAGATGAAATATAGTAAGGTAGCTAAATTTTGGTAAAAATAAATGGACCAACCTCATCATGATGTTCTTTGCATTTCAGCTTATTTTCTCATTTTGTACTTGACTACTGATATATTTATTATGGTTGATTATGGTTTTTTGTCCCGACAAGTTGCTACTAGCCAAAGTTCCATACTGGGTTCCAAATGTGCAACTCGTGTGTAAATTACAAATTTTTTATTTGACTTTTGCTTAGCAACAATATAAAATATTATAAATACATATTAATTCATGTAAATATATCACTTCACTATATATTAATAGAGGCAAAGTAAAGCCCACATGTGTCGACATTTCTCATCGTCGTAAAAAATTCCCCTTTTATTAAAAAAATTTCCTGAAATTCGTCAAAAATTCCCGCACCACCATTCCTCCTCTATTATCTCACGCAACCACATATTTCTCCATTTTTCATCGCAACCTCCCATTGCAAACTTCTCATTCCTTTCTATTTGCTCGAACAATTTTTTGCTCCAGCGTTTCCTCAGGTTTGTATTATATTTTCCTCCTTTCTTTGTGTCATTATATAGTCATTCATTTATATTAATTTTCAGTACCCAACTCGGAATCCACAGTTTGCTTCAACGCCAATTGCTCTTTCTTTCAACAGTAATCTCGTTCATTCAATTAGTTCAATTTTTTATTATGATTTTCATGTATACGTGTATTTGATTTTCATGTATTTTGAATGTGGGGTTATAGGACAGAAGCTTATAGTCAGAGCTATACAGAGAATGATACCAACGAAGGTGTACTATTTTTTCCTGTCTTGAAAATCAATCTGCGACTTCATTTTTTGCTTCTAATGTAGATATACAGAATGAGTAATTTCACTTCCATAGATATGTATTTCATCTAATTTTTTGTATACAATGTGTGTGTAAAGAAGTTAAATTCCCTAAATGCTTGTGTTTGAGAATGATTTTTAGCTGATAATGTTAATTGAGTTTATAATTTGATTTTATTTATGTGTAATGTGTATTTAAACAAATTTGCATTAGTTGAAAAAAAAAATTGGTAGCATTGTATGTATGTATGAAGAAAAAAATTCGAGGTGTCCGTGTGCACACAGACGTGCTGGAGGTACACAGATGTGCCTCTGTGCATAGATGTACCTCCGTGCGTGCACGGAGGTGCATTCGTCTGCACACGGAGTTCTCTCTCTCTCTCTCTCTTTCTCTCTCTTAATAACAATATTTCTTAAGATAATCAATAAATTTTTTTTGAATCATTTTTTTTTACATTGCTACCAATAACAATGCTTTTTTCACTCACATTCTAAACTACATATAAGTCAATTTCCTTGTAATTGGTTACTAGCTACATAAAGTATATTGTTCACATAATTCTTGCTAATTTGAATTTTCGATCTTATGGGAGTTACGAGTTGGTAATGGATTTGGTGGTATTGTTTTGAGGTAGTTACATCATTTCGTTAAATTGGCTAATGGGAATTGACTCATAATTTCCTTTGAGCTTCTATTTTACACTGATGTGCAAGATTTAGCTATCTAGTTTCCAGACAATCAACACAAACTTTGTTCATTTTGTCATATATAAAGTTTTGCATTGCTTCGACTATATATGCACTTTACTTGATTTAGAGGTTTTATTAAATAATTGTTCTTATTTCTGTACTTGCTATTTTTCAAAATTGAGATTCAATGATGCAGTAGTTTGGTTATGTTGTTGATGCATGATAGTCTTGTCAAAAAGTAGTTGAAACCAAGGGAAGAAATTTCGAGATGAATTTTTGAGTGATTTGTTATGTTTTGGTGCAAAATTCTTTTAACTTTGTAAATCATAAATTAGATGCTTCCTGTACTGAAAGAACTTATATTCATAATCAAAATCATTTGAGAATAACTTCTTTTACAATTCAAAATTTACTACTGGTTAGTTTTAAAGATTAAATCAGTTTAAGTTATCAAGGTAGAATAGTTATAGCAGATTATCTCTTGGCTCTTGCAAATGTCAAAAGATTTTGGAGTAAATATTAACTTTGTAATTTCCTTTGGCATGAAAGCTTATGTAAAGCCCAAAAAAATTAAATATCTGATCATAGTCGCAAGCAATTGATGTAAAAAAAGGTTCCAGTAAGGTGGTTGTTGCTGAGCGTCAATAGTGGAAGGTCGGTGATCTTGTGCTTTCAAATGTCAAAAGATTTTCAGTGTAGCTCGCTATCGTATTCCCTTTATTTTTATACCAACCTTTGTTTTTGGTTTTTGTCTCTATTTTTACTGAATTAGAATTTAGTGTATCATGCTGATTTTCTTGAGCCGTGTTTTCTACTTGCATTTCTATTAGCTGAGGCTTTTTCTTCTTTTACTGATTATGTTTTAATCAAAAGGAGAAAAAATGCAATTGGAGTTGGTTTTTAAGATGAATGGGACTAAGTATGTGGTGAGAAACATTTACTGATTGCTTTCCTTAGAAGCCAGAGGTTGCCGATCTGTTCAGCTGCAAGATAAATTTATATATTACACTATTTTCTCACCTAAAACGAATATGGTGATCTGATCTGATTTTGTTGGGTAAATTTGGGATTTGTCTAATAAATGTTATTGGTAGCATTATATCATTTATAAAATAAAAATAAAAATAAAGTCTCCATGCGCGCACGGATGCACCTCCGTTAATTAACTTCTAGTCTTACTCCCTAAATATTTAAACATGATCTCCAAATTGATTTTCTCTAGTTTCTTCACCCGCAATAAATAAAACACATGAATGGAGCTTGAACTATGTCTTTTCTGTGTAGAAGCTCTATTCAGTTAAAAAATGCAGGTTATCATGTAAATTGTTTAAAGCATATTCTCACTTTTTTTGTGAGGTTAGTCATGTATCAATCTCCTATTCTTGCTTGCATGGATAAGGGGGATCATATTGTCGTCATATTTATGATCTTTTCTCTTACAATTTTTCGGGTTTGGAAATGATTTATAAGAGAAATCTGTATTAGCAGCATATAATTTCTGTCCAATTTGTGTTTTTAATGATAATCCTCTTCAATATATAAGCATTATGTGAATCTATATTTGTTTATGTTTTTGACTTTTTTATTCACAGTTTCGATTTTTGTAGTCATTTCAGCTCATTCTTTCAAATCATTCTCCGTATAGGAATGGGTGATTGCCTTTAATCCATATCATGGAAAATAATATTAATCATTTTCAGGTCTTAACAAGTGAAGTTCAATCTCTACAAATCTAACTTAACATGTTAAAAATAATCCTCAAACTACCACGACTCTATCAGTTTCTTTGTGTGGGAAAATAATAACAAAAATGTAACATTTGTGAATAATTTCTATTTGTAGTTAGTTTAACGTCAATATTCATAGAGCAGCAGTTGGAAACACAGGACGAGCAGATGATGGATTAATGCGAGGAGAATGTGGAGTATGAAAATTAGTTTCATAGTAAATACAGGCTATGCATGTTTTCTTCTTTTGTTTATGGACTTATTTATTTGGAAGAAGAATACCACGAAATTTGAGGAAGAATATTCACATTCATCATTTTGTTTTTGGGTCCAAAGAGTGAGCTTCTACACAAAGTACTATTTTCTTCCATGTCTTTCTTTTCCCAACTTTTTACAAATTTTTGTTGATGTGTTCAATTTGGATTATCAGTGTCTGGACCTATAATAAGAGCGATCTTATTTTTCTAGTCATATTTTATTCGATTATATCTTTGACTTTTCTTAAAAGACCTGTACCATTATTTTCTGCACTTGTGGTAAGGTGATATTTTTCGTATTTCCATTCAGCTTTACTTTTGTTTTTCTTCATTTACTTAGACGTATTATAATTAGGTGAAGACAATTTAGGCTAATGTTAGTTGAAAATGGCTACATTTTTAGTTTTTATATAGTCGATGACTACTGATGGTGGGATCCTATGGATGCTACAATGGTTACAAATGCCCCTTGATGAGACCTAAATGCTTAAGCTATATCTAAACAAAATGATTTCTCTAAAAGAATGCAAATTTTCTGCTGAGTATGGTCTTTTTTTTTTTGAACGACGACGGTCTCAAAATCAACAGTATTAGCTTTTGATTTTTTTATGTTGTCAAAGAGTTGAACAATGATTTTTCGTGTTGTCAAAGATTTGAACAATGAAAATAGATAACGAGTATCTGATCAAATTGATCAGGTCATGTAGAAACCATCGCTAGAATTGAGATCTTATTTGAAAACAAAGGTATCAAATATCTGGAGAAGTGACACTAAACGTGCTTTTATGAAGTTCAGAATGGATAATTTCAAGAGAAGAATGAGAATTGAAAGAATGGAGAGTTTGAATTGAGCCAAATTTGATTGTAAAATATTATATTATTAATTAGCTAGAACAATTGAACGAAAACTTTGTTGCATATTCTTGCACAATGGAATATGAAATGGAG
>CAIGRB010016761.1:14211-31183 GCA_903798255.1 Fraxinus quadrangulata | reverse complement strand
CCCCCCCCCCCCCCCCCCCCCCCCCCCCCCCCCCCCCCCCCCCCCCCCCCCCCCCCCCCCCCCCCCCCCCCCCAAACATCAACCTCTCCACGCCTACCCTCACCTACAATCTTCCAATCCATGGCAGTTTCAGAATCAGAAAAAAGCTCCAAAAATGCACGTAAAAGTTCGACTTTCTCTCGTTTTTCACCAAAACTCTCAATCTATATCCTTGCCATTTGTGTCATACTCCTAGTTATCTTCGAAATCCAATCCCTCCACACCCCACCACCATCACTTTCGTGGAACTTCATGCATCAATGGAAAACGGCTACAAACTCGAGCACGATAACTGTTCAAGATTGCACTCAAAAGCTCAAAACCATGGCCTCGAAACTGCAAAGCGCAGTAACTTTTCTTCCCCTAAAAGACCTACGTTACTCTAGCACTGCTCAGCAAGGACACACATGGTTCATGAGCTCCATGTATGATACACATGAAGAAGGTGAAGTCCAATACCAAAAATTCCCATCACAAGCCTCAAAAGGTAGGCTTTTGTGCCTTAAAGGAAACGACACGCACGATGGATCATGGAATTCATATGCACTTGCATGGCCTCAAACTCTACCTGAAAATGCCACCTTTTTGGAAGGCCTCACTTTTGTGTCGTATAACCATTATAATTATGATAATATATGGCATGGTTTATCCGCCATGGTACCCTTTGTTGCATGGCATATTAAGAATCAATGTGCAGTGCCAAGAAGGTGGATTTTGTATCATTGGGGTGAATTGAGGACAAAAATGGGACCTTGGTTGACGACTTTAATGGAAGCAACATATGGCGAAGCCTTAATCATCGAAAAATTTGACGGGACTAAGGAGGGGAATGATCAGATTCCGGCTTGCTTTGAGGAGGCAGTGGTGATGAGGCACAATGAAGGGGGGATGTCCAGAGAAAAGAGAATGGAAGTTTATGATTTGTTGAGGTGCAAGGCTCGGGCATATTGTAATATGAGCTTGGAGGGTAGAATTGCCGAGGTTAATGAAAAAGGGGTGCCGGTGATCGGAATGACAATGTTCATGAGGACTGGACCAAGGTCATTCAAGAATGACATGACAGTGATAGGCATCTTCGACAAGGCGTGCCGGAAAGTGGAGGGCTGCCGGTTGCTGGTGGCTTATTCTAATAACCTCACCTTCTGTGAACAGGTATTATTTAATTTTTTTCTTTTGCTTTTAATTATTTATAGCATGCTGTATTTTGTGTAGAAAGCTAAAGGTGTAATCCGGTTCCAGTTTTGAGGTAGTCTGTGCTAGCTTACCCTTGATCCTACATGACCAACTTTTTAGGTGCGTTGGCCTAAAGGATATAACACTTTAAAATTAGGGTTTTGTTATTTGTATATCGGGGTTGACATTTCGACGTAACGCCTCTTTTACAATAGGGGGCCATGTTCAATAAAAAAAAATCATGCCCCTTATTGTGAGGGGACTGTAAATCGAGGTATCAAATCCGGTATACACGTAACAAAGTCCTTAAAATAATGTGAGCCCATAGGAGAGAAAAGGGTTAGGTAATTCCTGGCTAATCTTTGAGACCAATTTGAGGGATCTTTGATCACGAGTTTTCAGAACATAAATTTTTCCCGACGTAGTGGTCAAAATCGGGTACAATAGCCAATTGCCCTTTATATGATTGATACCATGATAATAGAGTAAGAAATCAATAGCATCCATGAGAGAGAGGAGTTGAGATCAGATGTCTCCATTTAGTTCTCTCTTTCTTTTAAATATTTGAACTAGAAAGATTAGTTTTTTTAAGTAAATAATAACATCAAACTACAAGTAAAATCACTTTTGAAATGATTTTTTTTCCCATTTGCTAACAAGAGTTTATGTGCCTAGTGGACAAACAATTTAGTCATTGTTTGGTACTGCTAAAAAAATTAAAATTTAAATCAAAATTAATAATTAATTTTAATTATACATTTCATAGGACTCAAACTTTTCAACAACACATTTCATCAACTTTTATCAAAATTTGCTAAAAATATAATTCGAATATCTACCAAACATGGACTAAATGTAGAAATCAAATCTCAACTTGAGAGAATTACACGTTTCTAGGATTTGAGTGCTCCCGAATTAGAATCCTCAATTATGAGAATAAGCCCCTGTTTGTTTCCAATTTTAATGAAAATTTATACCGTTACAATGGGAAGCAGTCGTTTGTGTTGACCAGTTTGTCTAACAGTAGGACCCATTTGTTTGAAAAAAGATCAAAAAATCCATTCTTCTGTTAAAATAATGGGAAACAAACGGGTCCTAACTGTCATATTCGCCGATTTATTCATTTTACAAAAAATAAAATAAAAAATACCTCTTATCTAATTTGATATGGACAAATCAACTAACTCTAATCTATGATACTTCAGGTGTTCTTCGCAGCCCTTGGGCTACTTTAGTGGTAGTCATTACATTGTCCCTTCCACTCATACTTGACCTTGAATTACAACGAGTTTTCTTCTCTCACTTGTTTAAGCATCCATTTTAATTTATAATTATTTATAGATGGTCGAACTTTATTTTCAATCACACATTTTTCTTAGCTGTATCGGACCCATCTCAGGCTTGAACTGTGTCAGTGTGCATATTTTGACACCTCTAAAACAACCTCCTTAACCTGACTGCCATATACATTGTTTTCAGGTGAAACTAATGAGTTCAACAGACATTTTGATCTCTCCACACGGGGCACAATTGACAAACATGTTCTTCATGGACAGAAACAGCAGTGTAATGGAATTCTTCCCCAAGGGATGGTTAAAACTGGCCGGCGTTGGTCAATACGTGTACCACTGGATTGCTAGCTGGTCCGGGATGGTTCACCGGGGCGCATGGCGGGATCCCGATGGCGATAAATGCCAGTATCCGGACGACGACCGCCGGTGCATGGCCATTTATAAAGGTGGCAAAATTGGATACAATGAAAGTTTCTTTTCTGAATGGGCCGGAAATGTGCTTAATGAAGTGAAGATTAGGAAGGCAGAAGAAATAGTCTCAAAGAAGAACACAACTGGTATTTCTAGTGCTTGTGGTTGCACCTAATTATACAGACTGTTTCTTTTAACTGATTTTCTGGTCTTTCATTTATTTTTTATCATAAATGTTCACAAATATTATGTATTTTTTTTTATATTTTGTTATAAAGTTATACAATTTGCCATATTAATACCAAGTTCGACACAAAATGGTGAAAAGGACTGATTATGCCAATAACCATAAACATGGGACAGCGAAGTGCGATTTTAGAGGTTGGATGCTAAAAGTTCAGGGATTTTAAAAGTTGGGCATTGAATGTGTAAATATCCAAGAAACTGTATAAACAATATGTTTGCTACTCTCAATGTTATCCCTTTTGCTTATCCCTCGCTAAAAATCTGATTTTAATCCCTACCAAATATGGAAGGGGCTAAAGCGAGGTTTAGTGGGCTATTAACACCTTTAAACTGTTGGTGGGAGTTCCTTGCAATAATTTGAACCAAACGCGAACGAAATGTTCACAATGAATTTGAAATCGTGTGTTGATAGCTTAACTTCTCCTTCCTTGATACGTTTACCAATCACTTTAACCTTGGGATCAAATCTTAGCGTGTTGCAATTATTGACCCTAAGAGATTGAAGTGTCAACAGTTAGGTCGAGTTTCCATTATTGATGATTACTATTTTAATCAAAATCTCACTCCTAATGTCGATATCCAAACTAAATTCCTTATGAGGCCTTTCTTCGAAATATAAGCCAGATTTTGACTTGATTTCACAGTCTTTATCAAACTGTGTCTTAGTTCAGAATGTCTAGACTCTAAACAAAGTAGTTTTACTGTAGCAACGAATTGAAACTGGTGGCATCGATTTTGGTCAAACATGTTCTCTTAATAGAGCTATAACAATAGAGCTATAACAATAGTTTTCAATTTCCAGCATTTCATATTTTGCCTGAGAAGACCAGTTTGCCCAAACAGTTTTCCATGGTCATTATGATTTGTAAACTCAAATCAAAACAAAAATCACCGCCCAATCTTGAATACCAATCCTATACATATTGGAAAATTTGACCATAAATAATCATGAGTTAATTGTCACAATGCTCACATAGCTTATGTTCGTGTTTTCGATTGCTCACTAAAGTTTAAGATATTGACTTTTGATCACTAAACTTATCTAAACGTTAAATGTTATTTACTGATATAAAATCCGTTTCAAACCGTTAACAGAATTGGTGACATGACTAATGGAATGCACATTTGGTGTCCAATCACGCCGTTAACAAATGTCACATCTTAGATTGCCCATTAAATTTTGAAAAATGTCTTTGGCTGCTCACTAAATTTTGAAAACAAATCTTAGAATGCTCACTGAAGTTTAAGGTGGTCGAATTTTGACTACTAACTTATAAAAATGACGTAGGATTGTTGTTCGTTAAAAAAATGTGTAACGCAAGCGCACAAGTCACATAAAAAAAATAAAATGGACAAACAAGTTCGGGTAGTTGATCCCACGAGAAATGATTAATCAATTAGACAATAATTAATTTTAATTTTAATTTTTTTATAGAATTGTAAGCTATTTTCATCATTTAAAAAATTCAAAATTTTTGTGAGCTTCATTGTTAAAAGTAAATTAAATTTTGGGACAATAAATTTAATTAAATGGATTGTGTGTTTTGTTACAAAAATTCAAAATTTAATTAAATTTATTGTGTATTTCGTTACAAAATTCAACTTTTATTTTAATACCGAAGCATAAAATAAATTTGAAATTTTCAAATGATGAAAATAGTTTAAAATTCTACAGCATTATGTTAAAATTAAATTTAACTATTGTGTAGTTGAATAGTCATTTCTCATGGGGATTGACAACCCGAATTCGTTTGCCTGCATTATTACTTTTACGCAACTTTTGCGCTTATTTACATTTTTTAAAGAACAACAAGCCGACGTCATTTTTATAAATTTAGTAACCAAAATTCAACCATCTAAAACTTCAATAAGCAATCTAAGATTTTTTCAAAGTTTAATGAGCAATTGAAGAAGCGATAATTTGTTAACTACATGACGAGGTGCCATACGTGCATTATGTTAGTCATATCACTGATTCCATTTGCAATTTGAAAATGATGTTATGCCATGAGTAACGACTAACATTTGGATAAGTTTAATAATCAAAATTCGGCATCTTAAATTTTAGTGAACGTTCGAGACACTGACATAAGTTCACAATTGATCAATAATCATTGTCGTGTATAACTGGACCAAGGCCCACTTTCTGACTGTCTCCAATGGACTCAACCCATCATGTCTGCCAAAAATCCAACAAGATTTGTTGAACTGCACTATTTTATAATTAATTCTGTCCTGCAACACCTGTGTTCTTTATGTGAAAAATCGATTCGAAAATTTTATAAATCGTTTATTTATAAAGAGTAATAATACATCATACAAAATTTATTAATAATAGATGACTATAAATCATGCGTGTGATTGAAATTAATGTTATAGTTTAACTGAATTTATAGTCCGTCGAGTTTTGCTAATTCTTGTATTTATAATCAACTTTTTACATCACATTCGTATCCTCGATGATATTGGCATATAAATGTGTAAAATTTGACATCTTTATTGCAATTAAAATGTGGCGCAAATAGTAAAAATTGTTTTATGAATATAATTACCAAAAAAATAATTATGGATAGTTATATTCACACCACAAACTTTAATAAATAAGCTCTCTTTTAATTCCATTAGAGTCTCTAATTTTTATTCATTGTTATATTTATGTCGAAAAAAATTCATCACATTCTTATCTTTAAACTTTCAACAATTAGCAAATATTATCCTTAATGACNNNTAACAAAATAATTTTATTCTTTCATTGAAAAGCTTGACATATGATCAATTTTTATAGATTAGTCGCGAGATTTGTGCTCAAAATATTTTACATCATCTAATACTATATTAAAATTGATTGACTGAAGAGACTAGAGAGGGTAGGATTCTATTTAAGTTATGCTTCTTTATAAAACTTTATTAACTTTTTTAATTGATCAAACTTTAATTTTAATCATATATTTTATTTTTGTATTTTTTTTATCAACTTTTCAATCATATATTATACCAATTCATATCAAAATTTACTAATTTTTTTTATCAAAATCTTTGTAAAACAACTCCTTGGTGAACTTGCGAATTTAACTGGAATTGAATCCTAAGAAGTGAGGTAAATTTCATTTCTTCCCCCCCGCATATGCCTCCTCTACTTATGTCATTTGTGCTGGACTCACTATGGATGTTTTCTAGGAGCAGAAGGAACTGCTATAATAACCACCAAGTGTTTCATTCTCTTCGATCTTTTCTTTGATTGCTTTTTATGAAGTCACATCAGGAGCTAGTGCTTGCTATCTAAGAATTGCTCCATAGATTTCATCGAGAAATGTTTGATGCTTCTTGGGACTTTTTTGACGATTGTGCAGTCACTTGATAAGTTGTCGAGTAAATTCGAATGCGAATATTATCAGTGGCGATACAGACTCTATAAACTAGTATAAGTGAACCTAGGTACATATCAAGAATCCAGACCAACCTACGCCTTCAAAGAAAGCCTACTTGAGACGAAAGTGTGTGTTTGCAACCTTAATTCTCCGTATCCTAAATATCAAACCCCTTGCACAGCCCTTTTCAAAACGATTACTTACATGAAGAAATAGAAATCTAAAAAAAAAAAAAAATCAAAATAAACAAGTTCTTGTTTGATGGTCATTATTTTGAAATTTTGAGTTTTGAATAGTGATTTTTGGAGTGTGTGTGTTTAAAAAGTAAGAATTTTTTTTTTGAATTTACGTGAAAAATATTTTATTATGTAAACGTGTGATTGAAAATGAGTATAAATATTAATAAGTTTTATTTTAAAAAGGAGACAGTCATATACTAAAATAGTGAAGAGAGAAGTATGAATTGATTGAAGACGACAAAGATTAATTATAGGGGCTTTTGATAAACAATAATGCTAAATAATAAAAGCACAGCGCGCTGATTACTACAGCTAGCTAGAAGATGACGGCATGGGCCGGAGGGTCCATCAACTCTGTCTGTCTTTGGATTATGGATTATAAGACCATTCATATAAAAATAGACCCACAAAATAATAATAATAATGAAAAATCCAACCTGTTTCACAACCATTATTTTAAACTTTTTTTCTCTATATACTCGTTTTCAATCATATTCACACGATAAAATATTTTACACGTAAATTCAAAACTTGTCCTTACATTTTAACCACGCATTCTCTTAAAAATCACTATTCAAAACTCTATTTTTTATAAATAATTGCCTGATTATATACCTTTCCTTTTGGACGAAATAGTTCTAACTTATTTAAAACGCTTAAGTTTAATATACAAATTTACTTCATCCAATAACTCCAGATATTCCTTTCAGATTGAATTTTTCTTCGAAATTTACAATTTTCGTAAATACTTGACATAATTGAATTCAAGATCCTATATATATAGTTTGGTCCATGTTCCAATCATAAACATTATATATTCCACCTACTGCAGCAACTATTAATAACTTCTCCATGTAGTTGAGAATGTTCTGTGATTAAGATAAGTCAGTACGTAACGACCACTCGTCTAGAAGTTTAAGTTATTTTTTTTATGCGTAGATTGCGTGTACATTTTTTATAAACTATTGATTGCCTGACTGAGACTCGGGTCTTGCTTTGATATTTTATTAAATAGAGAAATGATAGCTGAATCTGATTAGTTAAGCAAAGAAAATGAAAAGATCCAATAACATTGTTAGTATGCCCATTACTTCACAGCCTGTGGGAGGCCTTGAAACTCTGTGAGAAGCCGACAATTAGAGATAATTCCAAGCAACCCATGTGGGATTCTTCCTTTTTACTCGTCAGTTCAGCTTTGCTGTAGTCTTATCAATTTCTTGAGAAACCGTACTCTGAATTCTCTGTTTTTACACAATGTGGGATTCAGAAACTGAGTCTGTTGGAGGACGAGATTTCAGCAATGGAGTTCTTACCACTAGCAAACATGGAGTTAAGACTGATGGTTTTGAGAAAAGAGGGCAGTCTTGGTATGTATGATGGTTAATTCACTGAAAATTTATTTGTTCAAACTATAATTGCAGAATATTTTATTTGCTGTTCTTGAAGTGTAAATTATGGAAATATTTTTGTGCATATAGGTATGTTGAAACTGATATTCCAAGTGACACTTTAGTTCAGATTGGAGATGTTAGATTCCATTTACACAAGGTAATTTCATTTTCTGACTAGTCTCTATATCTCACTCGTTGGACTGTCGAGCCTAATCATAACGTACACTTATTACTCTCACTGCGAACCATGTTAATCTTCTTTTACGTGTAAGAGAGGCATGAAGTAAGCTTATCATCTCGGTCGTTACAGCGAGTTGTAGGCACATGTTCAGGGTGAAGTACAATAAATCTTTGCATACTGTTTTTCTGTTTATTATTGCTCTCGAAAGTCGAATTTGAGCTTAATCATGACATTTGTGTGCTTGTAGTATCCTCTTCTTTCTCGAAGTGGAAAGTTGAACCGAATCATTTCTGAATCACGGGACGCGAAATTAAACAAGATGGTGTTAGATGACATTCCAGGAGGGCCTGAGGCATTTGAACTGGCAGCAAAATTCTGCTATGGAATTGGTGTTGATTTAACAGCGACTATTATCTCCGGCCTAAGATGTGCAGCAGAGTATCTAGAAATGACGGAAGATTTGGAAGAAGGCAATCTGATATTCAAAACTGAAGCTTTTCTCAGTTATGTGGTATTATCATCATGGAGAGACTCCATAATAGTATTGAAAAGCTGTGAAAAACTATCTCCTTGGGCAGAAAATCTCCAAATTGTTAGAAGATGTAGCGAGTCTATTGCGTGGAAGGCTTGTGCTAACCCGAAAGGAATAAAATGGCAGTATACAGGAAAGCCACTGAGAGTTTCTAGTCCGAAATGGAATGAGACGAAAGATTCTAGCCCGAGTAGGAACCAACAAGTGCCCCTGGATTGGTGGTTTGAAGATGTCTCCATACTCCGGATTGATCATTTTGTACGTGTTATTACTGCTATTAAGGTGAAAGGGATGAGGTATGAATTGATTGGAGCTGTGATTATGTATTATGCAAGTAAATGGCTCCCCGGTTTGATCAAAGAGGGGTCGGGATCAGGGGCTCCTGGCGATGATGGAAGTAATAGTACTAATGGTAATGGAAGTAGTAGTAGCTGGATAGGCGGGCTACATATGATTGTGGCTGGAAGTAAAGAGGATACACCAACTGTTCAGGCCAAAGATCAAAGGATGATTATCGAAAGCCTAATAAGTATAATTCCCCCGCAGAGAGACAGTGTTTCGTGTAGTTTCCTGCTTAGGTTGTTGAGAATGGCAAACATGTTAAAAGTAGCTCCTGCTTTGGTTACGGAATTGGAGAAAAGGGTTGGTATGCAGTTTGAACAGGCTCAATTGGCAGATCTTTTGATACCTTGTTACAACAAAAGTGAGACATTATACGATGTTGATCTTGTTCAGAGGCTTTTGGAGCATTTCCTAGTTCAAGAACAGTCAGAAAGTTTAAGTCCTGTGAGACAGTCGTTCTCTGATAAAAATATGTATGATTCAGCTCAAAGGGGGACAAATCCAAATGCCAAGATTAGAGTGGCAAGGCTCCTCGACAGCTACCTTACAGAGGCTTCAAAAGACAGAAATCTGTCGTTGACGAAATTTCAGGTCCTGGCTGAGGCTTTGCCCGAATCAGCTAGAACTTGTAACGATGGATTGTATAGAGCAATTGATTCCTATCTCAAGGTACATCAAATCTATTTGCAATTTCTTTCTGAATTATGTTCTGATCATTTTGATTTTCTCATAGTTCATGCTTCTAAGAAAAAAATGTCACTTTCATTAGCTCTCATCGTAAGATGAAGATGGAATTACGAGATACAATATTTACATGTGCATTGATGCATCAAGAACCTCAAATCTTAAAGCTCCATTTTCTTGGCTCGAATACATCTTGAAGTGATGTAAAAGTTGAAAAAAGAAGGGAAGAAATATTCAAAACAATCTCCACTTATCTTTAGACTCAAATAATCAGATTAATTAGACTCAAATCGCAACACATTGCCATTTTCCATCATTCTCTCTCTTCTTTGATGTTGTGGAAGTGGTGTGAGGTGATTTTTCCTTGTGAGTTGGTTGAAGATTGTTAATGTGATCATTTAATTTTTTTTATCATTCCAAAACCAATATTCAATAAATTTATTAGCTTCTGGTGATGATTTTTCTCAACTGTAGGCTCATCCAACACTAACTGAGCATGAAAGGAAGAGACTGTGTCGTGTGATGGATTGCCAGAAGCTGTCAATTGATGCATGTCTGCATGCTGCACAAAACGAAAGACTCCCATTACGAGTTGTGGTGCAAGTCCTCTTCTCAGAGCAGGTGAAGATAAGCAATGCAATATCAAACAACTCCCTCAAAGATGCCAGTGAACCCCAGTACCAGCCCTTGATATCAAACCGCAAAACATTACTTGAAGGGACGCCACAATCATTTCAAGAAGGATGGGCTGCTGCCAAAAAGGATATCAATACTCTTAAGTTTGAACTGGAGAGTGTCAAGGCAAAGTACTCGGAGCTCCAAAATGAAATGGAAACTTTACAGAGGCAATTCGATAAGATGGCAAAGCCTAAACAGACATCTGCCTGGACTGTTGGGTGGAAAAAACTAAGCAAGATCGGTAAAACAACGGAAAACAATGATACGGGTTCTCAGGTAGGAAATGCAGAACAGACTAAGAAGATTCCTAGAAGGTGGAGAAATTCCATTTCATAAATGCTACATCCATTCAACTCTGTATTGCCAGTTAATCTTTTTTCACATTTTTTCTTCCTGTTAGAATATTCAATGAGTTTCTTATTCGATAACAGTTATTATTTCTGAAAGTATAATAATCTTATCATCAGTGTTTCTGTATTGGGGTGATTAGTTTTGTGTAACTGCGGTGTAGCTCTGGTTGAGTTTGAGATGTCAACATGTACTATTTGGTATGGTTTTATATTGAGTTGGTCTTGGAGTTCCATTGACATCACTACTCTCAGCAGTCGTCTATTAGGTTAAGAATACATTTATGTGCGTAAACAAAGTCCTTGCGTAGAAATCACCACAACACCGAGGAAATAGCAAAGGTAATTACAAGAAAAATCGTTCTTGCTATCTTCTCATCGTTCTCGATATAAAGTATATTTATTTTAAGTTCTGGCCCATCAGTTGATATTACATGTAGAAATCCTATATATGGTAATTTTTTATTTATAATTTTGATGGTTGCCAAAAAAAAATGAAATCTGTAGTTGAAAAAATCCAACACTATGATCTCGTCGAGCCACGAAAGGAGCCTAGACTTAAAACCATAGCCAAAATGGAAAGGAACAAGCATGAATTGACATCCCACTTCAGTTCATGTCTCAATCCCAAACAGTAACTTGATCCTAATGTCAAAATTTCCTGTCACGCCTAATTACTAACTAAGCTTTGTCTTTCGAGACGGAGAGAAAGCCGCGTATCACTATTGTTATTCACAAGGTAATGATTGTCTTCGTAGCATGTAAACAAAAAAAGTGACACTCTAAGAACGTTATTTCCAGAAAAAAAGAGTACGAAGTGATGCACGCTTCATGGGATACTTTCAAGTGTGGAAGAATACTTCTAAATGCATGGATGCTAGAAACAATTATGTTTTTTAGTTAGTGAATTCTGACAAGAGAACGACTGACCATAGGATGAACCAAGATCGTGTGCTAGCTAGGATGTCAGAGTAAGAAGAACATATCATAATAAAGAATGAAAAAAAAAAAAAAAAGAAGAAGAAGAAGGAGAAGAAGCCAAAATGGCCAAGTAGAGGAAAATAATTTTGCCGTGGATGAGAAAATAGCGGATGCTAAAGTCAACGGATAGTTACATGAATTATTTTTCCAGCTACTTGCTATTGCATAATGAACTAAATTCTACTCATAATTTATTAGAAAAATACGGTGGGATGGGGGCAACTCGTGGGTTCAGCATTACCACATAATATATTTGCCTTACATTTCATTGAAGATATGAGTATCTTAGTCCATGCCCCACATGCCTCACATAGATAGCTTAGACTTATAAAAGTTGTAATGAATCAACGACACAAATTAGAGAAAACAACACTCGTGATTCGCAATTTATTATTCCAAACTATTCACAATCTTTTATTATAATTGTGCGGTCAATTATCAATAACAAAAATCATTCAAATCCTCCTTAAATTGTCGTGTCCCTCGTACAAACACGTTTTACTTTAAATTTAAGTGCATTGGTCCAAGTTGATAAGTGTAACCTAATAAAGTTGAAGATACAAGGACATCATCACTATTTAATAGAGATTTACGATATTTGGTCATTAGAGATTGATTATGCAAATAGAATGAAAGGTTGGGACCAACTTGTTACTATGATAAAGAGTTGGGTTCAATGATGCAATTTAACCCTCTAACCCACCCCTAAGAAAAAACTATTTGTAACAATTTCATATATAAAATAAAGAAATGATGAAAAAAAGAGGGTTCGAGTCTTAACCTTCCAGAACATGCAATAATTTGTTGAAAATAAAATATAACACAAAAAATATGAAAAATAATAATAATATTTTGATTGAAGAATCTTGAGACCCATTTGACAATATTTTTGAACAGTCAAAACCTGAAATTGTTTTTTGAATAATTTTCTGAAAAATACTTTGTCGGATTAGAAGAGCTTTTAGATAAAATTGATTTAAGTTAATTTTCTCAAAAATCTCTTCTTCGATAAGCTAAAACAAAGCAGATCCCTACAAAACAGGCCCTTAATCATGGCATCATTTTAATATTCTGCTTGGAATAATTTTTGTGTTCAGAGCTCTCTCAAGTCAATAACTACTTCCATAAATAAGAGCTGTGATATAATTTGAATGATGATGTGGCAGTCCTTGTCATTCCCATACTAATAATGCAATTAAGAATGTTCTTATTATCTTGTACAAACCATGAGAATAAATTTGATCCAATTTCTTTATTCATTTGTTGAACCACCCTACATTATCAAGAAAAGAAAAATATGAACATTAACCTAACATTTGACAACATTTACTCCAATTTCATATTCAAATCCTAATTTATGCTGTTACTGAACATGAAAAAAAAAATGAGGATTAAATACAAAAGATGCCAAAGTTGCCTATCTAGAAAACCATCTCTCAGCCTTGCATCACATAGATACAAAAATAAAATTGACTGTCCAATTGGATTTGGTGAAACACGCTTAAACCTACATGATATTAGGTGTTATTCTGACTCGCTTTCATGGACGAACCATAAAACTAGTTTTCAGTTTCAGTCCTATGTATGTGGTGAGTGAGTCGTCTATCCTCCTATATGCCTACTCAGTGATGATTTATTTGAACACGAAAATTTCTTGAATTTGATCCATCATAATGTTCATAAGAATGTATAAACTCTCAATCCAGGCTAAGAAAACCAAATTTAGAATCTCCCACCATCACGTGCGTGCACACGTAGTGTGTGGTGGGGTGGGGTGGGGGAAGTTATGCACTCAATGAGACAAGTTCATGGTTCATACAGAGAAAGAGTCAAAAATCTTGACAAGAAATGACCCCACACTCCACCAAGTTCACAATCAGAGGGTCAATCAAGAATGCAATCACGCACTGCACATGGTTTTCTTATCAACAAGGCCACAAAACATGAAAATGCAAAAAGAAAAATAAACACAGTTAAAAAGATAAGTATTTATTAGATGCACAAGACCAAACAGTACAAGAATACACACCAAGATTCACGTCCTTACAGAATTCAAACCACAGTTTTTACAATACAAAAGCTCACAGGTGGAAACAAACAACAATAGTTGATGATGTATTGGCATAAGCAATTCAGAATGAATTCATGGGTGGGAGATAGGAAGTTCCCTCTATGACATACACCAATACCATGGAGATATTCAAGAAAAAGCGTAAAATCAAAGAAGGATGTGAGAATGGAAGGTGGGACCCAAATAGCCAAGCGCATGCACTTAATCTATGGAGTTTCTCAACATTCACGGAAAAGGAGTCCTCATTTACAGCACACCACACCACTGTCCTCCATCATGAATTCAAATCTGCTATACTTACTTTAAACCCCAAAGCTTAAAAATAATCATTTCAAGTCACCAATTATAACCCCATATTTCTTCTCCACCTGAGAGTAAAGATCAAATTTCATCCCAGTAAACTCCTCTTTAATTGGCCCACAATACATACTGCTACACTATTAGAGTGAAAAGCATGGTGGTAAAGGTTTTGCAAAATCAAAAGTCACCTTAGCACTTTCAAATGCATAAATAGTTTTATTCAACACATACTTAATGGTAATCTTGTAAGTGATTCTACCCAACCAACAGAAATCTCCACTCCAACACTCCGTGCTGAGTTTAAGGATGATATGCACTCAAAGATAGCTAATTCCCAAAGTCTCAGCCTCCAGTTTCAAGGAGTTCAAGTAAATTATAGCTTTATCAATTATCAACAGTGGATCATCATTCTTTAACCCAGGAATGATTCTTTCAAGGATTTTCAACGACTCGCGAATCTTAACCTTCTTTACTCTTTTAATGGAATCAATATCATCATAGGAGTTGTTCTCACCGGCACAGCTTGATTCCACACCATCCTCGTAATTTTGAGGACTATCCATTTTTACCGGACCTCCTGTGTCCACCAATGATGATTTCTTGTACCCACCATCAAGCAATTTTTGCCTTTTAGTTGAGCCATTAGAACTGGCAACTTCCTCAACTAGTTCCCCAATTTGTATGTCCTTGTCATATCCCTCTTCAATAGTGAATGGCGTATGCCCCGTGCTAGTTACTTCATCATTCTCACCATCATCATCATACTCATAATTGCTATTTGAGTAGAGTAAAGCATTGATTTCCTCAGTGTCTTCATGCGCCTCACTTCCTCCGGTTGAATGATTTTCATCCCATTTCTCCAGAATAATTGGCTTCACCAAGGACCATGGTTCTTGCTCCATTTGAACAGCCACTTCATCACATGTGCCATGACCTCCAGCAGCAGTATTGGAGGCAATAACTTGATTTTGCGAAGGAGAGAATGATGGGTTAAAGAACAATCTAGTGTTATTATCAGACTGATCGAAAATGAGGAACTTTTTCTGAGAAGTGAAAGAAGCACCAGCAGGGTTCGCACTCGTACCAAGACCATGGGATAACCCACATTGAGAATCTTTCAGATATAGGTTTATGATAGGAGATGAGCTCTCCCAGCGAGGAGGAAGATGTTGGAAGAACCCATCAACTCTATTTAGTTGGCCTGTTTTCGAACCAGGTAAATTAGAAATTGTACATCCCGGAAAACCCTCATTTGCAGAAAATGTGGAAGAATTTGGAAACCATGGCAAACTATTGTTTTGCCTCAGCTGTAAAAGTGCCATATGATCCACATTGGGCAAATTCCAGGCAGATAACTGCTGACAAGACTCTTTGCCCGCAACCATTCAGTCAAAAAAATAACCTGGCATGCATAATTATAATAGTCATTCACAAGCTCTAGATTTGAATCAAGACAAATGAGTGCATGTTCTGTTAAAATATTGATATCGTACCAGGATAATGCCTGAATTTAATCCACAAACCGCTTACTTTCAATAGTGCTAAACAAAAGAAGGCGGAAACTATATATTGCTAGCTTGATTGGACAATGGAAACTCGATAACAAGCTAAGTAACAGGTTTAAGCAATTGACGGAAATATTCAGCCTGGTAGCAGATGAACAGGAAAAAATTTAGTGGTATTAGCAACATTTGGATAACAAACAGTTGATTCAACAAAGACATAATATCAACAACCATAACCAGAGCTAGAAACTATTTTAAACAAACCTGGCAATTCTGCAATGGTTGAAAGCATGCTATTACTCTAACTATGATGGTTGTTCTCCCAGCAATCCCACTTTCATGTTTTAATGCCTTAAACCTTGTTTGGCTCGCTGCTTGGCACACCATAACTTCTTTTGACTCTTGACTGGTCTTCAAAGTCTATGAAAGTGAACAATGGAAACGCAAAACTACTGATAGAAAAGAGGAAGCCCGACTTAAAAACAAAGATGAAGGATCTAGCAGATCTGTTATAGGAAATGCAATCAATTTGAACAAAAGATCAAGGTCACCAAGACACAGAGACTACAAACTTGAGTCAGAAATAAACACAACAGTTGTTTGAACTACAATAGTTTTGAACGGTTCTATCACTTATCTAAATTTATAGAATGAAGATAAAACACTTAAAGAAAGAAAGGTGACTGGATCCCATTGATAGTTAGAGATAAGAGGATAATGGAAACAACAATTAGGTTGAATTCAACAGACGAAATGACAACTTATAGAATAACCCTGAAGTAAAAATTCAAGGAGATAAGACAACGAAAAACATCAATTGACAGACTCAACCAGCGCATATTGGTCACTCCTATGCCCAACTGAAATTGTCTCGAATCTATAACACAAGAAACCTGAAATTAAAGCAAAAGAGCAAGTTTGTGAGACTCAAGAAGTATAAAATGAACTTCTACCATTATTCACTGATTAATAAACATAAATTGTGATTTGTTCTCATTCAAATTACAAGAAGTAGATTTTGAAAAATTGTTGATTTGTTTCTATACCGAATGACAGTCCATGATTTTTTTTTAAAATCCCCAGGTAAAGGCGGAGGAACTAACCAATTTTTGGTCTAGAAAGAGGTAGGTTTAAAAGAAAATGAACAGATTTACCAAAAAAATAAAGTAAAAATGAAAAAAAAAAAAAAAAA
>CAIGRB010016761.1:0-14201 GCA_903798255.1 Fraxinus quadrangulata | reverse complement strand
AATAAATTAAAAATTAAAAAAAAAAAAAAAAACCATATATATATTCTGAGAATACAATCAGAATTCAAGTTGAGTTTTGGAGTTATATACAATCACAAATATGAAATATCCCTTCCGTTTGTACAAAAGTTACACAGGCCGCCTCAGTTTGTTAAGTCAGATCAACTCACTTCAATAATTAACCTTCACTTTGTTCATCATCAATACATAAAATCTTAATGGGGATACTATACTCCAAGAAGACGAAGAAGGAAACAAATGAACCCATAAAAATCAAAAGTAACACCAAGAAAAAAACCAAAAAAATGAAAACTTCACTAGAATCGAAGAAGAGAGAAAAGATTCGCAGAACTTACAGATCGTTGACCTAAAAATCAGAATCTTCGAATTTGTGGAGAGAATTTGTAGAATGTTTGCGACAGTGAGAGTGACAAATAGAGAGGGAGCAGATGTTATTTGGAAGGCAGTTGTAAGTGGCAGCAGCAGTTCAGGGATGCAGCAGCTATATAATAATAATTTTATGACCATATTACCCTTCAATTTTGCTTCGTATGATAATATTACTCTTTATTTATTTTTCCCACAATTTTTAATTTTTACTTCTTTAAATTAGTCTATATTAACAATCCATGAAAATTAGGACGTTCCTATCAGCCTATCATGTAGAAATTATAATAATTAAATGTTTAGGATCAACTTGCTCAAGTTTAAAGATCAAGTATCAACTTTCTATTACAGCAATATGTTGGGACCGATAGTGAAATTATCCATAATTGTTTAATGAATATTATTTTTTCAACTTTAGTCACATAAATAATTAATGGTAGATTGCAATTTCAGCGCTAACCTATGCCAAAGTAGTGATCTTGTCCCTAATGTTATCTTAATTCTTTTTTTTTTTTTTTCTGTCCTCGTCTTTGAAACATTAGTAGACCTGGCCCCTACGAATGGTTTCCATCCAAAAATGTGTTTAATTTGTACAAAACAATGATCTTGCCCAAGTTAAATTATTAAAAAATTAAGCAAAAGGAAAAGAAATAAAATATAGTCCCCCCTACCCAATCCCATGCTGAAGCTGATAGCGATCGTCAGAGCCCTCATCCCCTGATTTATTAAGCACCACGAGAAGGGATTTCCTTTTGGTTTCGCTAGCCACCTTCGTGAAATCGGAGCGATCACACTGAATGCATATTTGACATTAAGCAGTCAACCAAACTCAAGATTTGCCCGACATGCTTGCTTGGCTTTAGTATTGAAAACTCGAGATAAGCCCAATAAATTCGAGGTTTGCCCAAATTCAAAATTTTCATGATAAACTCGAGATTTGATTAGCTAACTTGTTAGATATCTATAAAATTCGATATTTGCCTAAAAAGATTCATTATTTCACCCATCAAACTAGAGATTATGCACATTACCCAATTCGAAAAATTCCTTTCAATTGGAAGAGAATGTGGGTTAGAGTTTACATAATGTTGGATTTGATTTGAGGAACAAAATTTGGGGGCTAAAATGAAACAAGAAAACGATATTTAGGATTGGATGATTTGGAGGGGCGATTTCATATAGTGGCAATTTCTAAATAATTTCCAAACAATTTCTCCGCCAACTGTTTGCACAATTTACTTTATTTCAACTTTTTCTTTAACAATACAACTTATACAAGTGTTGGAGACTACAATAAACAAAACACAAGAATAACTTTTTGATCGATGCATAGTATATCAAAGAATAGAAGTGTATGATATTTAACAACTTTAAAAATGAGCTTCTCAATTGCAAAAGAGTAATGCTACTTATACATAATGAAATTATATAAATTGTTTACATACAGATTATGCGTAAAAAAAAAGAGTGATGTAGTTTTTTTTATTTGGTTGAAGAAATTTTGTTCAATCATATCTCATCACATTATATGTATACAAACCATTATATAAATCATTATGTACATACAACAAAATCGATTGTAAAAATAAGGGAGTAACTTGTGTTATTTGCAAATTAAGAGGGTTGCATAATATGTTACTAGCATACAAGTTGCGTTAATTGAAATGGTTAGAGAGTAACAGTGTGTGTTACAATGATGCGTGGTGTGTTAGTCATATGAGTTCCTGCAGGTAACATGATGTGTTACTATATCAGTATTTCAATCAAATAACTGAACTACAATTTTGTTCCATCATATCTCACCACATTATATGTATACAAACCATTATATAAATCATTATGTACATGCAACAAAATCGATTGTAAAAATGAGGGAGTAACTTGTGTTATTTGCAAATTAAGAGGGTTGCATAATATGTTACTAGCATACAAGTTGTGTTAATTGAAATGGTTAGAAAGTAACAGTGTGTGTTACAATGATGCATGGTGTGTTAGTCATATGAGTTCCTGCAGGTAACATGATGCGTTACTATATCAGTATTTCAATCAAATAATTGAACTACAATTTTGTTCAATCGGATAACTATACTTTTAATTATTTCAAACGAGTAACTCCATATAATTATATCATTTGGGTTAAAGAAAACTGGCAAAATAACCGTCAATAAATGATCGTCGTCATTTATTTCAATGAAGTTGTACTTATTTCATGTCAGCAACTATTACTATTTCATCAGCAATGATTACGTGTGTTAGTTATCATTTGTTGACTGCCACATCAATCATTTTAGTGCAATTGAACAAAGTTACATTAATTGATATCAAATTAATATGTAGCTACCTGATTGTAAACGAATTAAAATGTGGTCATCCAAATGAATTCATATTAAAATGTGGTTATCCAATTGAACATTATTGAAATACAATTACCTAATTGAATTAGAGTAAAAATATAATCACCGTAAACATACAATACATATATAGATAACAAATGTAAAACATAAAACAGTAGAAACGGTAAAACCATATTAAAAACAAAAAGAATCAACTTCCAAAGGTGAATGATATTTCACCTAAATTTTGGTAAGTTCATTATTGGTAAGAGCATCTTCAATATGCTCTCTAAACACAAGATGCTATTTATTTTAGAGAGTCAATATTTAAAAAAAAGTTCAAAGAGTCGTTATTCTAGCTTTTAAAACTAGAAAGCGAGTTTAATTTTCCAAATTTTAGAAAGTCAAATTCACTCTCTATTTTTACTTTTAATGATTGCGTTTAAGAAGTTAACGATTTCAATACTTTTTCCAAAATTATTCAAATCTCATTTGAATTGATTGATCATTGTCATATAAAAGAATGTGTTAAATAAAAGATTAAAGAAATTAATAAATGTTTCTTGAAATTAACAAAATCAAAAATCAAAATAGAGAGCGTTATTGAATTGTATAAAAAAAATTGTTCTCTCTCTCTCTCTTTGTGATATATAAGATGTTCTTTATAAATAAGGTTTTTTTTAAAGGTGCTCTAAAGACGATTCTATAGTTGTTTCGTATGAGATAGTCTGCAATGATCTTATATGACGATCCTCTCTGTGTGGCATTTGACGAGGATTGAACTAGGCATCCATGTGATGTCCACTTGGGTAGCATGCGTTATAGATTCACCACTGAATTTCATAAGAAAAACATAACACGTTGTAAATAACTTGTTTATTGCAGTTATGAATTACCTCCCCTCAATCACTAAATAATACTGTTGATGAATAAAATATACCGAGAACTCTTGTTTTAGATATTATTTTTCGTAACATCGTTCATTGTTAAAGGGAAAAAATTAGAACTTAAACGTCGAACTTTGACGCAAGCCTATTGCACATTAGGGTTGCACAAAACAATCATGGAAGCTCAAACCGAACCGAACCGAACCGAACCTGTTGGATGGAAATTGTTGGTTCGAATCCACATGGACCCACGATTTTTTTCTCCTCAAATCGAGTCAAATCATTTTTAAAAAGGTGATTTAGATTTCGATTTTCAAAAATCGCATAAAACCAAACTGAATCGTTTCATAGATAAAACTGAACCACTTTGAAACTTGCTACCGTTAACCTAAGAATTGATTACAACCACGATTCTTTTTTGGCTACTGAAGTAAGCATTTTTTTCATCTACCTATATTGTTTGTGAAATAATATTAATTATGTAATCTTTGTGATTTTTACTATTTATTTTACCAAAGAAAAGAGAATGACTACTGCATCCTATATATCATTTGTGATATGGTAACTTAATAAACAAATGTAAATATATTCATGAGTTATGACCTTCACATTGTTAAAATTGGCACCAAGATTTTTTAACAATTTTCTAGGATTTGTTTCTCTTCTAAAATTTGTCTGTTTTAGGTCTTTATTTTTGTTAAAAGTATGGTGGTATGTGGGGTGGGAAAACATGCAATCTATAATTGTAAAGAATGATTTGGGTGGAGAAATCATGCAATCGATAGGTAAATTACGGATTAAAGTCGAACCAAACTGTAAATAATAGTTTGGTTCGGTTCGAAAAAATTCAAAACTTTATAAAATGATATGAGTTGAAAATATGGCATGAACTGTCCAAATTTAACCACATTCACCCATATCGTGTAAAATCCATGGAGTTTTAATTTTGCAACCAATGGTACTTTGAAGCCGGCAAACTTGGTTGAATGCTATCATAAATTCGAGCCTAATATTTAGTTTTCAGATTACAGCATTCATTGCAAAGGACGACTTAATGAAAAATAGTACTTTTTCGCTATATACGAGTCTTGTTTGGTACGTTTTCAATTATATCAGCCGCTGTGAAATAAATTCCTTCCGATTTACTGAGAATTGGACCGTAACGAAATTTCGGTCTATACAAGCACGATAATATTAAATTTGGGAGGAAGATTAGAATTACAATTGATAGAAAAGCAAAAATATGGACTCGACGAAGCTTCTTGAAAATTATACGTTGGTGTATCACATAAAATGTGTGGTTAAAAAATGAATAAAAGTTATAAGTTCAATAAAATGTGTAGTTAAAAATAAATGTTAATTAGTTTATAATCTGAAAAATTGATAAAATATATAGTGGAAAAATTGTGGGGTTCTATAAAACGTGTTGTTAAAATTAATTGCCAACTTTGATTTGAAATTTTAATTGAATTTTAATTCAAACCAAATATAGGCTAAATGAGTTTTAAAATAAGTGGGTTTAATTACATACCTCTTATAATTCTAATTTTTGAGTATCATATACATTCCATGGCTGCCTTTAAGAATAATTAGCGTTTAACTATAAATTGTTAATACTTAAATTATCCTTTAAGAACAATGTATAAAACTTTATACCATCGGCTCCTTAATATGACCTTAACGTCGTAATGAAATATATGATTAAAGGTAATTATTAACTTTGATTTGAATTAAAATTTAAATTTTAATTCTACCAGACACGTAGATGAACAACGTACTTCACAGGATTTTTTTCACAAATGAAACTTGGCAATGTTTCATTGGAAGTTGGAAAAATATGAAAAAACAATTCTAATCAGGTTTCCCCAGCGCAAATGCCTGTAAAGGAAAAACCTGTACGTGTGGCATTTTTCCACGTAGATAGTAGGTGACTTGTTCTTTACCAATCCTTCTGAACTGTACAATAAGGTAAGAATGACCTGTGTTTCTTCCTTAATTCTAGATTTACAGACATGAACCACAAATACCCAAACCTACAACATTGATGGACCTTCGAATTTCCACGGTCCCCACACGCATGCAAAAATAGTAAGCTCCTCAATTAAAGCCTACACTACATACTGCCTTCACCACCACCCCCATTTGCTTCATAATTCCATTGCATTTGCACTTCTCTCTCTAACTCTCTCTCTCTGTCTGTATTTCTTCTTTTTTCTCAGCCATCATCAAAATCCCGTCTTTCTGTCTCTCTCTGCAGGTTGATGGTGGTTGAGTTTTGATCATCGTTAAAAACCCAACGTTTTACATATCATGTAATATTCACCATTTGATCTGGAGTAGAGAGAAAGAGAGAGTCATGGAAATTGCAAGAATCAGGCAATTGGTGCTCCTCTGGTCTAGAATTCGACGCTTTAGTGTGGCTCTCGTGGGTGGTAATCACACCGCAGCAAGATTCTGTACTCGCTAAAATTTTCCCATACTGCGCGACCTTTTAGCTTGTTATTTTCTCTCTTTCAAAATTGCTTTATTTTCCCCCCCCACATAATCAGCTTTTTTCTGTGACAATTACAAACAATCTGCATTTTTTGTATCTATAATCTCTTTTGCTGCTCCCATTCTTTTCAGCATTCTTCGGACAGGGATGGGCGATTTGGCTCGTGGGTACAGAGCCAAGAATGAAATTGAAATGAACGAGCTTAACACCGTGGGAATGGGATTAAATTCCGACACCCTTTTGATCATCAAGTTGCCTGACGCTCGGGTTCTGAGGATTATGTCAAGATCGTTTTTCTTGGCTATGGTTCTTCTCACACTGCCTTCACTTGGCTCGATTATGAGAGCTTCTTCTGGTACTTTGAACGAATCTGATACCGGTTATGATGTCAATGGCTTCAAAATTCTGCCTGTTCTATTCCGTGATTTGGTTGATGAAGGCCTAATCAAGATGGGCCACAAGGGCCTCATTGTCGGCGCCGGGGCTGGTGATATTGAAGATGATTTGGATTTCTTGAAAGAAATCGGCATTGATTTGATCACTGAATCTGATCTTCGCCGGAAGAAGATCACTCAAAACGAGATGTTTGATTTTGTTTTCAAACTGAGCTTCCGCGGAATCAAGCAAATCGATGGCATTCTCAAGAACAATGGCATTGTGATTGCTCCATTGGCCAATGATCCCTCGAATGATCTACGCCTTCAAACAAATTACAGCATCGTGTACCTTCGAAGATACGAGAACACCGTAGTGGCAATGAGGAAATCCGGGAAACCAACCGGCTCGGAAAATTCCCCGGCAAAGCAGATTTCCTGTGGAACTACGGTCGAGGCCAAGAAAGATGCACTGAAAGGCCTAGAAGATGTTTATCTCGAGCCTCCAAGACGAGCATTGGCGCAATCAAGCTTTAGATCAAGGAAAATCATGTTCCTTCCTGATTTGTTGAAGGATTCTTTGGAGAATTATCCTCGGAGAATTTTCATCGCGGATGACTCCAGTGCATTGGACTGGTTTTACAAAAACTATCCAATGAGAGATCAAAGGTTCGAGATTTTCAACATGGAGCTTAAGGCCAGTACTGACGATGAATCATCATCACCTCAAGAAACTGGGGTCTCGACTTGGTTGACGAAGAATGTGAAGAACGAGGATTACATCGTCATGAAGGCAGAAGCACAAGTAGTCGAGGAAATGTTGAAGGAGAAGACTATATGTCTTGTGGATGAACTGTTTCTAGAGTGCAAGAATCAATGGCAACAAGAAGGAGAAGAAGAGAATGGGAGCAAGAGAGCATATTGGCAGTGTTTGGCATTGTATGGAAAATTGAAAGATGAAGGGGTTGCTGTTCACCAATGGTGATTTTAATTGTGAGAGAGGAAGACAAGTTTTATCATTAATTTTCTGATGTTAGTCAAATTTGATGGCTTTAATTTTATTTTTTTCCCCAGCTTTTGGTATCATTGTCATTTGTTTGTTACTTTCTTTTTTCTGTGGGGTGGCCCGGGTGGGGTGGGGTGGGGTTGGGTTGTTCTGATGATATAAATGGTTCATCTTTTATTTATTTCCCTAATCATTTTAGGGAATTTATTTGTATCTATTGGTGGTGTGCGTATATTTTTTGTTTTAGTGAAGGCCTTTTGTATAATTATTTTATTAGAAATATATCAAAATTATTATGCTATAATGTTGTCTTATCAGTCTTCTACTTCTAATATTTTTTCAAATGTTCTGAATTTTGTCTAACAATGATCACATCTGCAATATGCATTGAGCTTTTCTTAAAGCCAAAATGTGCAATGACAATGACTCTGAAGAATATTCAGATCAATTTGAGGTGCGCATTAGAGAGTATAGACTTGATCAAAAGAGTTTACCAGGTGTCCCTGAAGAAAGGTTCGACTGGACAATTATGTGGAGAGTGGATCAAAGGTTGTTATTCGCTTGAACAGTTCCAACTGTTTGTCACTAAATTAACTTTATTGGACAAACTGTTTGAACCGGATTGGTCACTTGTTTTTGCGTTATTTATTGTTGACTTGGATTACATTTTTCTTTTCCTCATTAACTTGTATATAAACTTAAAGAAGAACGAAAAATTCAATAAAACAATTACGCTTTACTTTCAATAAATTTGTGTTGACTCCATAGATCTTTTCCCAACACTCAGTCGTCACGGTACTTTTTGAGTGATCAAATGAAATCAAATAGTTTGCAATCATGTCACGCATTGTTTTAGTTAAGTTTGATCTATATCTACCTGTTCTAACATATTTTAGTGCGACACTATGCTCTTAGAAAGTTCAAAAGAAATTACATTAGTTTTCAGTTATCAGAATTTAAGAAAGTGATTGAGAAACAGAGTTGATTATCACGTAGGTAGTATGAGGCAAGTCAACTTTTAGCATACTGAATTTATATTAAGGACACTCAAAGCATAAGTCCTCTGATATATCACAAAGAATGATAGCACCGGCTAACGGCAAACCAAGAAACAACCACGAGGATTGGAAGAATGGATCATCATGATAGAGTTCGAAAACAAAGCTGACACACTCCAAGGATTTGACTCTATTTTTCCAAATCTGCTTCTATAAGAATATCTAAATCAAGGGGACCTGAGGTACTCTTGGTTTGGACAGTTCTGGGATTTTTGGTAGCTAAGGCAGCTTAGGAACTTCTGGCTTTGGCACTGTCAGAATCTCCAGGAGGTGTCGTGCCTCCACCTGAATTCTGCTGCCAGTTATTGGGGATAAAGTGAAAACCAGTAAGAGGGAAAGAGGGGAGTGGTCATCATAAGCCATTGATGAAGTAGAAAATAAATGTTTCTGAACAATTATAAGGTAAAACTTTCAATCTTTAAAAGAGCAATGCATGGAAATTTATGTGAGGAAGATTATGTCAGTTCAACTTATGAAACTATTGCTTCCACTTATCTATTATCTTATCCATAATCTAGCTTTTGCAAGGCAATTGTTCAAGGTAGTTCAGATTAATTCTAATTGGTCACCTGCAGACAACTCACCTAATCAAATCCTTGAGGTATAGGGTTGGTGCAACCGTGCAAGTACTCGATATGATATGATTATACAATAAATTAAATTTCTGTTTATTTTTCTTTAATAATGTCTAATATTGCAAACTCCGCCTTACTTTAAAAGCCGTAATGGGTTCAAACCGTTAATTTTCTTCATGTATTTTGACTAGTGATTCTGACAGATCTTCATTATCTGCAAATTGCATGAGTACAGATTTCTATAGTTTGAAAGAGAACTGCTCGAATAGAAATTTGGTTAAAAAGAAAAACAGATTTGATTATCGCAGTAGAGGCACATTGAATCTAGTAAACTCAAACAAAATATGAAACACACTTTACAAAGATTAATTTTTTTAAGGACACTCAAAATATAAGCTCTCTAAGACACCAATGATAAAAGGAATAAATTATAGCGAAAGAACTTGAATCAATGAGTGACAACTCCATATACTTAATCCTTTTATTCTAAATCCATATCTGCAGGATCTGTCAAGAGTATTAAATCAAGGGGATTTTGGCACTTCTGACATAGTTGGTTTAGGTAGTTCTGGGAACTTTGGTAGCTCAGGATATTTAGGCACTTCCGGAATCTCAGGCTTCGGCAATGTTGGAATATCTGGTTTTGTCACTTCCGGGATCTCATGCTTTGGTAATGTAGGAATCTCTGGCTTTGGCACTTCCTGAATCTCTGGTTTTAGCACTGTCGGAATCTCAGGTTCTGGTAAAATCGGGATATCTGGTTTTGGTAAAGTCGGGATATCTGGTTTTGGCAAAGTTGGCAGCTCAGGCTTTGGTAACGTTGGGATTTGGGGCAAAGGAAGTTTAGGCTTGGGAACCTCAGGCAGGGTTGTCTCCAGGAGGCGGCGAGCCTCTGCCTGAATTCTGCTTGAAGATATAGTGATGAGAAGTAACAAGAAAAGAGATGAGTGATTGTGATAAGCCATTGATGAAGCAGAAAATAAATGACTCAGAATGATTTTTAGTCAAGTGCCTCTCTCTTTAATTGAGCTATTCATGGAAATGTATGAGTAGAAGTTTATATAGGCATCTGAGGTGGAGAAATACGAAAAAATTGGTTTGGTTGGTAAGAATAAGACTCTTAGTTCAACTTATTGATCCTATTGCTGCCACTTCTCTATTTGTTTGTTCATATTCTTTCTTTTTTTGAATGAATTGTTCATGAGAGGTGTTCTAATTGTTCATCTGCAGACAGCTTACCTAATCAAATCCTTGAGGGTATGGTTAGTACAATTAGCAGATAGGATTAGAGAGTACCCTCATTAAAAATTTGGCTAATTTTTTTTTTCTCTAATACAGTCGATTGTCTAATATTGTGCAATCCTCACTATGAAAGAAATCACAAGAAGATTAAACTTATAGGTGTTCTTACATATTTGACAACAAGCCATTCTTGCATATCTTGGAATATTTTTATCATCTAGACAGCAAATCTGAAGTGTCCTAACTGTTGAACTTGTCCTAATTTATACAAGATATTTCAAGGGAAAAAATTTCAGTAAAAATATTTCTAAAATGAAATTTCTATAAGCAATGATAACTGTTAAAAAGTTGCAGTTTGCAGACAGGCTCACATAATCTATTTCCGCCATTATGGGGTTTGCTATTGTGGTAATCACATCTGCTTTTCTAAGATAATTCAGGGCAAGATCTGATGATTTATCCTCTAAAAGCTTAAAGTTGGAAATTTCAATCCAACCAAAGATCTAGTGAAGATGACGACTTCTCTGATACTTTAATATTCTAGCAGATTTTCTTTGTGTTACTGTTCCTGAGTTATGCAATGCTTGATCTACCATTCTTCCTGTGCTATAAATTCTAACAGATCACTTTCTGAAGTCATATTCTAGCAGAGGTTAATATTCATTATTCAGAGCAAGAGTTATATTCTACCTAAATGTTCATATTTCCAGTTAAAATCTCCCCCCAAGAGATCCTGCAGGCTTCCTGCCAAGCTTGTTAGTTCAATCATGTTTTTATCTACTGAAGTCTGGTTTCAGTGTCCTTCAAGTTAGTGTATTTCAAGGAAAGTTCCAGTTTCAAGTTCTCTGTGTGCATCAAGATAGCTTTTGAGTTTGAAGCGTTCTTCAAATATATCATGCACGGTTATTCTCTTTTCTTTCCTTCTTCTTGTCATTTTTCTAATAAGTGAAAAATACTGGTTATATAGTCTTTTAGCAATCCGACTTTGCTATAAAGTAGACATGCACTGTTAGAAAAATGCGGGTCGTGGGTTGCCCATGTGGGATAACCCGACCCACAAATTATTAAAAGGGTTGGAGGGAGTTTGAATTTGAAATTCAAACATACAACTCCCTACAACCACCATTAACTCCCACAAAAATCTACATTCATTATGGATTGAAAAATAGAGGGAAGAAGAGGACAGGAAACATGGAGTGAAAAATCGTATGGAATTTTATACCTAAATTGGAAAGTCCTTAAAACCATATTTTTGGCATGAAATCTTACAAAATTTGACACTTAGATTGTGGATAATAATCACCTTCAATTGTGATCGGGATTGGGACCATTGGAGAGTAACGAAATGTAGATTTTAAAGCTTTTGAATGCAAGGTGATTCAACCATTAAAAGATTTTGGAATTCATCATTTCAAATAAGTTTCTTGACCCGAAATTCATGTTACAGAATGCTACGAATTCTAACATGCACTAACAATAAACTTTTATACAATGGTTTGCCCGCGTAATAAGCTCTCATGCACCAACACCAATCCTGATAACATATTCATGATAAACCAAGATGACAACCACAATTCTTAAATAAATTAATCATCCTCAAAGAACTTCAAATCCATCTGTGGCAACTCTGTTAATTTAATTCTGTTATTTTATATCTGCATGATTCAATAAAAGAATTAAATCAAGGGAATTTTGGAACTTTTGAAAGAGTTGGTTTAGACAGTTCCGGGAACTTTGGTAGCTTGGGAACTTCTGGCTTCAGCAGAGTCGGAATCTCTGGCTTTGGCAGCGTTGGAAACTCTGGCTTTGGCACTTCTGGAATCTCAGGCTTCAGAATCTCTGGCTTTGGGACTTCCGGAATTTCTAGAATCTCTGGTTTTACTTCAGGTTCCGGAATCTTAGGCTTTGTTAATGTTGGAATCTCTGGTTTTGGCACTCTCGGAATATCTGGCTTTGGTAGTGAGGGCAGCCCAGGTTTTCGGAAAGTTGGTAGCTCAGGCTTGGTAATATTGGAATTCAGGGCAAAGGAAGTTCGGGCATAGGAAACTTAGGTGGGGTTGTCTCCAGGAGATGACGAGCCTCTGCCGGAATTTTGCTGCCAGTTACTGAAGATAAAGTGATAAGCAGTAAAAGGAACAGAGGTCAATGGTGATAAGCCATTGAAGAAGTAGAAAACAGATGTTCCTGAATAATTTAAGGTTAGTGTTTCAATCTTGAATTGAGTGAGAAATGGAAATGTATATGAGAGAGATTATATAGACATGGGATGTGGAGAAACAGAAAAAGATACAGTTTGGTTGGTAAGAATATGTCTGTGTTAATTCAACTTCATACTATTGCTTCAACTATCTATTTTCTCATTCATGGTTCAGCCTTTCCATTTTTCACACACAATGCAACTGATCAAGATACATCAGAGTTGTTCTAATTGGTCATCTGCAAACAACTCACCTCATCAAATCCCAAGGAATTCAAACTGATATGTACTCTTATCCATTTGACAGTTAGGTGGCTGCTGTATTTAAAGAAGAAAGGGCTTCATAATATGTGCAAATCAAAAGAAAAAAGTCATACGATCTCAGTAGAACATGTCAAGAGGGAGAGGGAGGTTTAGATTAAAAATAACATGCTCTGTGCTAGTTGCTAAGGATGCATTTGATTTAGATAAATCATTTAGACTTGGCGATAAATTAAACGGAGTGCAGGAAAATATTCACATAGCAGATCACAAATTTATTGAAAGGCAGACTTAATTTGTTCTCGTCATTATTGGTATGAGAAAATTCTGACAAATGATAACTCTCTGCTTTATTTTATGCTATAGTCCGGCGTAATGTTTAAAGTCGGAAATCTCAATCCTACCAAAGATATGGCGAATATAACTTTTGTGATGCATAATATTCTAGCAGATTTTCTTTGAGTTATTAATTCTGAGTTTTTGCACTGCTATGTTCATCATTCTTGTTCTTAATTCAACCAGACCACTTACTGACAATCATATTTGAGCAGAGGTTTAAATTCACCGAGAGAAATTTATAAAATAGAAATTTTTCTGTGTTCATTGCACTAAATGTTCAGGTTTCAGTTAAAATGTCCCCCAAGAGATACTCATTTATTCAATTATGTTTTGTCTAAAGAAGAGTCTAGAACATAGCCTATATTTGGCCCCTAGTTTTTCAAAAACTTTCAAAACTTATTTTTAACCACACATTTTCCTATAAAATAAAAATCAAAATTTTCTCCTTATTTTTGACCACACGTTCTCCAAAAAATCACTATTCCAAAACCCATTTCCCCCCGATTTCCATTAAAATGGAGACCAAACAAGTGCTTAATATCCTTCAACTTAGCGTATTTTGAGGAATTTCTAGTTTCGAGTTCTCTACGCATATCTAGATAGCTTTTGAATTTGAAGCCATCTTCATATGTATCTAGCACAGTTCCACTTTATCTTTTTCCTTCTTGTTGCCATTTTTATGAGAATGATAATGTTAAAGTAGTCCTTCTCTAGTTTGAGAGAGAGAGAGAGAGAGGCCTGACAAAAAAATTCAACAAATTAATTTCACCCTTTATTTTCATTAAATGTGTTGACTACCTTAATCTTTTCTCAAAACTTAGCCATAACTATATTTATTGAGTGATCCAGTAAAATCAAATAGTCTGCAATCGTGTCACTCTCTGAGAAACTTCGAAACGAAATTACGTCCAGTCATCTAACAGAATTCAAGTGATAAAAAGTAGAGTTGATTATTACCATAGGCAGGATGAATCAAGCTAACTCAAACCACATGTACCGTATTCAATTTAGAATTAAAGTGTAAGTATTATGCCCTAAGTTCAATCAA